>JAMAKE010000271.1:0-18605 GCA_023628695.1 Nectriaceae sp. PG4201
ATTAATAGATAAGGGCTAGGTCTTTGCATTAGGCCCTTTTATAGTTATATTTGCAAAAGGAATGCATTTAAAGCTATGGTTGCTGCCTAACGAAGTTATAAGCCTAATGCTTGCCAATAGGTTGTCCCTCTCGTTTAGCAAGCAGTTGGTTAGCCATTTATTCAATAGCAAGCAGGCGCGGAGGAAATCCTCGGGAATCTAGGTTAAGAATATGCTCAACAATCGTCTGTTCCTCTAGATTAGATAGCTTGCGCGTCTTTGGAACCCAATCAGCTCGAGAAGTAATGCCTTTCTAGCGGCGATCGTGCAGATGCTGCTCGACAAGGGCGCCGACGTAACTATCAAAGGCGGAAGCTTCGGCACGACGCTGCAGGCAGCATCGGCGGGAGGCCACAAGGAGATCGTGCAGATGCTGCTCGGCAGGGCCGCCGATGTCAACGTGCAAGGGGGAGAGTACGGCACGGCGCTGCAAGCAGCATCGGCGGGAGGCCACAAGGAGATCGTGCAGATGCTGGTCGATAAGGATGCCGACGTTAACGTGGAAGGCGGACTCTACGGCACGGCGCTGCAGGCAGCATCGATGCGAGGCCGCAAAGAGATCGTGCAGATGCTGCTCGACAAGGATGCCGACGTTAACGTCAAAGGCGGACTCTACGGCACGGCGCTGCACACAGCATCGGCGGGAGGCCGCAAGGAGATCGTGCAGATATTAAAAACAAACCAGTAGAAAGGCACAAGCCGGAGAGTACAGTACTGGAGCAGGTCTTTGCCTAGACCATATCGCCGCCGACCACGGCCATTGGCGTTGCCGGCCTTGGCGGCTCGAGCACCGGGATCCGTCCGTCCGCTGCTGAGGGTATGCTATGAAGCTAGAGGAATTCTTCTCAACGACTCTTCTGTCTGGAATCCTTGCACGAAGTGTAGGCCTCTCATCCGATCTGTTTCCTGGAATCTTTGATGCGGAACAGGTAGCGCGACCGGGGTTGGGCCCCTAACTAGGTCAGAATATGATCATTTCTGTTATGAATGGGAGGAGAGATGGAAAGAGAAGATGTTATAAATACTTTGTGTGTCGTAGATGCAACTCTCTTGCGCCAAACCTTCCAACGTATGCAGACCATTGGCTCCCGCCGGGTCTCGAGCGCAGTTCTTTAGGAGCGATAAGAACCGAAGCCGGTTGCGGCGCTGTTCTGCTTTCTCTGCGTCAACCCGAAGCAGATGCTAATCGACAGCTCACTCGCAATTACGTGTTGGGTCTCAGGGTTGCCAATCTCGCTCGCCAGAGAAAACATCATAGTTGCCGCCACGTTGATGACAGAATCGGCCGACCGCTCTACGCGCCACAGCGTCTCTGTAACGGTACAGGCGAAGACGATACTTATATAGTATTGATAGCTGAAGAGCTACTGTTCTATCCAGTGAATGAATGTGTATATAAAGTAGGTGGATCACCATAGTTGAGAGGTGATCCCGTCCGTGGATCGTGTGAGGCTCACCGTGATCCAGGCGTAATTGGGAGAAATGAATGGGGGTGACCGGAGTCACGTGTAGGCCGCATGCCGGGCCGTAACAATTTCGAAATAGAGAAGTGACTTGCGAAATTTGCCGGTAACGTTCTCAAATCATATCCTGCACATTTCCACTGGCCCGTCCCAAGTACTGAGGTCCACCAACCAAGCCTCCCTTCAGTGCGCCAACGAATCCACCAACCCTTGTAACATTGCTGGACGGGAATAAGTACACAGTCTGTGTGTAATCAATCTCGAACTTCCAATGTTTGTTGGCCTCTGGATCCACCATTTCTAGCACATATCCCGTGTGCTTTGACGGAGGCAAAGGCTCCCCGCTTGGGTCCGATGTCAAATGGACAGCTCCGCCGTATGCTAGGTCGAACGAGCCGAATGTGCTGGTTGTCGATGCCTCTCGTTCCTGGGTACGGAATACCACTTCCTTTCCTTCCATAATCATGCTGGTGAAGTACGTCTGCCCGTCGACTCTTGATGTATAAACCCAGGCCATAAGATTATATGGGCCAGCAGTCGCCCTAAGCATGTTCCAAGTCAAGCTCAACGAGGCCCAATTGAAAGAATTCCAGTTGCGCTCTCTACCCCCGATACCTTTGGTGGTGTATGGAGTCCCATTGACGACAAGATTGACCTCGGTGGTCGCAACGGGCACAGTCTCAGCCCAGTAGATATAGGGTGCGAACAGGGCGTTTCCACGGCTATCAGGGTAGACAAGGCCATTCGGATAGACAGCAGGACTCAGTGAATCCAATGTAATTGTCCCTTTGATGGTAGCTGAGTCGATCGTAACAACCGTATGCGAGTAGTCGTTGGATGACTCGAAACTCCAGTTCATCCCCGAGGTCTCATTAGACCATGTCCCAATCGTCGAGTCTTTACACATTTGAATTGTAGAGACGTCTGCGAAATCAGACTCCATATATCTCGTCCCGTTGGGCCAGACAATAGTGATGATAGAGCGTTGGGCCAAGGGGTGTCCGGCGATTGTGCCGCGGCTGAGCATCCAACCCATCCCGGCTTTCCCATCTTCGGACACAGCTTCGAATGACCACTCCTCTCCAACCGTAGAGTTAAATCCATCCGTCATCGGAGAATCAAACGGTAGTAGTGGATTTTCATTCATACGAATGGTGCCGTTGGTGGAGACCCCGGCATGAACGGTGTCGGTAGTGCAGCCTAGCTTGGCAAGACTCGTAGCAGTCACTGCCGATGCCAGAAAAGTGGCGAGTAGAAACATATTAGCCATGATTGGCAAAGAGTTGAGTAAAGATGAAGTCGGATTATCTGTTTGTGGAAAGATTGTCGGTGTCCGAGGAATTGGATAACTCAAACAATGTAGAGGCATAGGGCTTTTAAATAGTCAAAAAGCCAACATAGAAGCGAGGCATTGCCTTCGCCGTTGCATATTGGCAGACAGAGTTAATGTGTCCTCGTAAGCGTAAGTTACTTATTTTGGATGTAATTGTGATCCCTTTTAGTAGCAATGCTTCTTTGGGAAGCATACGAGATATTCATTGTGCTAGGCTCCCCAGTTATCATATCAAGGTGTACTAATGCCCTCTCTGGCTGCCTCGAAGTCAGCTAGCTTCTTTGGGAAGCATACGAGATGTTCATTTTGCTAGGCCCCCCCGGTTATTATATCAAGGTGTACTGATGCCCTCTGTGGCTGCCTAGAAGTCAGCTAGCTTCTTCTAATAAAACTGTCGGGATTTCTACTGGGGAGTGCCAGCTATATTTCTCAGTCGGCGAAGTGAATGTACGCAATTCCGCAACCCAGTCGCCTTTTTCGCGCTACGTTCGCATCGATCCCGTCTGATCGGCCAGCCACCATAGTAAAGGATTTCGAGACTAGCTTCGACTTGTAACCCTAAAACATCCGTAATTAGAACAACCATTGGCGATCTAACTAGTTTGAGCAGGGAGTCGCTAAAGGATGCCGCCCTGAGTACTGTCCGCTTCTATGGTTATGTACACAGCGTCGGTCTGGAATGCAACTGTGCGATTGTTAATTGGGGGAGAACTACGATTGCAAGATATCCCTGGAAAGATGCATTAAATCGACCCTTAGAAGGGAACCTTTGTATGCTGGGAACACCCAGGTTATTTACAGGGGCTAAGTATTTGAGTGGATTTTTTGTGCCGCCAAGAGTGCCTTTTGACTAATTAAATGCCACCATTTGGCCCTAGAACGAACCTCGTAACTTTCCTTAAATGGTATAAGCTCTTCAATGACGCTAAGACTGATGAAGAATTGATCGCCTACTGCGCCACCATACACGTAGTCCACTAATCTGGCCTTAGCCGGGCCTCCCGCTCGTAGTGTGATCTATATCAATCGTGATTTACTACATCTGACTACAATCCACACTACAACCTCGATTATTAGGAGATAGGGCAACGTCATTTATTATCGCTCATTCTATACCGCTAACCAAATTTGCAAAGACTCCAAGCATGCCAGTACCAAAATTGTCCAATAAGATAAGTGGTAATCCTGTCGCCAAAACCAGAGCATCAAAAGGAAGATCTCGGTCAGGTTGCCTAAGATGCAAGGAGCGAAGAGTCAAGGTAAGTCAGTCAACATCGAGTTCAGGTGAAGGATGCTTGCACCTATACATCAAATCGGCCACTTGTGTTCGTCAACTTGGTTTGATTCAAATCAGGCCGTTAGAGTTAGAATAAAAGCTGATTATATTTAGTGTGACGAGTTGCGTCCTTGCTCCCGGTGTAAGATCGGTCCACATGTCTGTGTCTATTCCATCGTTAGCGCGCCAAGCTGGAATAGTCAAGTCACCACATTCCGCTCGTCGATTGCCGCGGTCTCAAAAGCCGACTGTCAAGATAACGCTGCTCGCTCTTCCGCCCAACCCAAAAAAACATCTTCCATCTTGTCTCACAGTTCACTATCGCATGGATATCAGATTTCACAGGTGATTGCAGATGATGCTCCGGTTTTCGACACTCACGATGTCTTCCTCTTGGCACATTTCAAGTCCACTACCAGTATTAGTCTTATTGGCAGTCAATCCATTTGGGTTGAGGACGTGTTGCAACTCGCCTTGCAAGTAGGTAAAACCCCGAAAATGGGGTGGGGAAGTCGTATAAACACTAACTACATACCTTAGCATGATTTCGTTATGCATGCGATACTCGGACTCTCCGCCCGACATCTCCAGGAGACCCACCGCTATGCTCAAAGTCCCTCGTTTTATAACTATGGACTTCTCGAAGCGCACCACCTGAAAAATGCTCTTTCTAGCTTCAACAAGCAATTTCAGAGTAGCATTTCGGCAAATCAAGACGCAGCACTCGCAGCGTCATTCTTGCTCTGTTTCCACGCTTGCTCTACGGTTCACATGGATCCACTCACGACTCCTTTCCAGGATAGCTCGCTCGCTTTCCTTCGTGGTATCCGATCAATCGTTGCCAGCCACCATCGCGCTGCCCACAGTGGTGTCTTCAAGTCTTTAGTGGCACCGCCTCGATTGACACGACGATCCATTCCCCGAATCGTACCATCTACAGGGCCTTTTGCACATTTTATACATCTCCTCAATGGTTTACCTCCCATTCCCCACTTTCTCGAAAACAGAGAGGTATACGAAGAATGTGTCGAGTCTCTCGCCCCATTCCTCTCTCTAGCCGAGGAGCAGGATGATACCAGAACAGAAGCACTAGAGTTGTTGTTATGCTTCCTGGAATGGCAGGCGTTCTGTCCTGCTAAATTCGTCGCGCTGGTCAACACTCATGATCCAATCGCTTTGATCCTTTTGGCATATTTTTATGCTACGGCTGGCTCTGTTCTATCTGAAGCAAAGAGCAGGTGGTGGTGGTGGCAGAGCAAGCCGAGCTACATGGTGCAAGCAATTGATGAATACCTCGGCAGTGCCTGGACTGTTTGGATGGATTGGCCAAGGGCGGCCGTTCAGAAGTTGTGATGCAAAGCGTGAGCATCATCAGGCTGCAACTGTCACGGCCAAGCCAAACTGAAATCAGCAGAGTGGGACATTATGGCAAGAAAGGGTCTTGGAAAGGTGTGTAGGAGAGAGATTTGATAGTAGAATTCCAGTCAGTATTGCTGATCGCAAGATTGCTTAAGCTGCACCGACGCTCTAACCGTAAATGTCACATTGGCCTACATACAGTGCAACTACTTATACATCTTCGCAAGGGAAAGAACAAGCAAGTCCTCACTACATTAATTGTTGCGCACACAGCCTAGTTTGGGTCGCATCAGGCTGCAAGTTGCCCTCAATTTCATACAAGTCCAAAGTTTGTGTTACGGCCCAGCATGCGGCCTACACGTGACTCCGGCCACCCCCACTTATGTCCTCTAATCACGTTTGGATCACCCAGGATCGCTCACGATCCCAGAGCGCTCCCTATGGGATCACTCTGGCCGTGCTGGAAGTGGAAGGCAAAGCGGGTGCGGAGAGAGGTGAAAACACACGGGCTTGACCTGGGTTTCATGTGTACGGTCGGCTGTGAGATCACACGTGGGGTAGCTTACCCTGCCCATCCACACTTAGAACTCTTCGACTTCCACTAATCGCTTCTTTTGGTAAAGCCTCCGCAGCTTTTCGATAATGAGCATAGTGGCCGGCAGTTCCTGATCGTAAACACGGGTTTACCCGGTGACGGCGTCGGTGTCCGTAATTCAAGCGCCTCTCCATGCCGCCATGCCGCTATGTGGGGCACGAGGCGTGTGGGATGCGGTGGTTAGGCATGATCCCAAAGTACAAAGAAACCGTGAAGTTGTAGTCGGCCAAAACGTGCACAAGAGCCGGTGCACCCACCTAACCACTGTTTAATGGTTAGAGTCCAATCTGGGGCCTCCACTGCCAGAAGGACAATGATCCTCTATTCTACCTGGTCACGTGGACTTGTAAGCGCGCCTGCGTGATGTTAAGATTGATGAGTTCGTTTAGATGCACAATTGCACTGTAGATATGCGCATCTAGATAACTGATTCCTGCTCGGCTTCGGCCACACCTTTCTGCGGGTACCCCGCTTCCCCGACACACATTTCGCTTGCTGACAGCCGCTTCGCTTCCACTTTTCCTTCCTATTGATGTACAATTCAATTATAAATCGTTGACCGTCGACACATTGCATATAATTGGTAATGGCAACGATCCAGGCAACTCCCGAAGTACAGGTGGACGATGACGCCCGTTCAGATTCTGCGTTCGGCGGCGACCTCTCGTCCGCAAGTAACTCGCTCACCAGTAGTGTGATGAAATATGAATGGAAGCACGGACGGCAATACCACAGTTACTAAGCGGGACGCTACAGTTTCCCTAACGACGATACTGAGCAGGACCGCCTCGATATGATTCATCACGTCTTTTATCGCTTGCTTGAAGATCGGCTCTATCTAGCCCCAATTAAACCCGAAGGGCTCAACATCCCTCGACATTGGTACCGGAACTGGTATTTGGGCGATTCAGTTTGGGGATGAACATCCTTCCTCTACAATAGTGGGAAACGATCTTAGCCCAATTCAGCCGGACTGGGTCCCCCCTAACGTCAAGTTTGTTGTTGACGATGTCGAGATGGATTGGGTAGAGCCCATCTAGTACGATTATATCCATTGCCGCTATATGGCTGGCTCCATCACCGACTGGCCCAGGCTGTTCAAGCAGACATATGCCAACCTCAAGCCCGGGGGGTGGGTAGAGTTCCAAGAATCCGCTAACACTCTGTATTCCGAAGATGGCTCCCTTGCGCCTGAAAACCCGATGGTGCAAATGATGGATAATTTAGTCTTAGCTTGAGACAAGATCGGCCGTACTATGGATCCAGCGCCGTCTTTTCGCAAATGGGCTGAGGAAGCAGGGTTCATAGAGCTCAAAGAACAACGTTTCAAGC
Organism: Nectriaceae sp. PG4201; assembly: GCA_023628695.1. Classification (NCBI taxonomy): domain Eukaryota; kingdom Fungi; phylum Ascomycota; class Sordariomycetes; order Hypocreales; family Nectriaceae; species Nectriaceae sp. PG4201. The sequence goes on from JAMAKE010000271.1 coordinate 7,398, forward strand.
TCCCGATTGGTACATGGCCGAAGGATCCACGGCTAAAGGAAATTGGTACGCTTATGGGAGCGAATTTTCACGAAGGCGTTGCTGCTTTCACTGCTGTATCATTCATCGACGTCTTGGGTTGGTCGAGGGAGGAGGTCGAGGTGTTCAATGCGAGTGTCAGGGAGGCATCGCGTCAACGCGCAGTTCATCCCGTATTCGACGTCGTGGTCGTAACGGGGCGAAAGCCGGAATGATAGACACCACCTAGTTTAAGTTCCATACTATCATGATCTCGTTCATTTAGCGCACTAGTTCGGTCAGAAATCTTATACTCGTTAATCAAGAGCGTTGGTTCCACTAAGCACCGATCTACAAGCTTTTTGCTTCCAGTTGGGGTTCAGCTTAAAAGTAGAGCACAAGAGCTACAGCAGTAAACGAAATTGATTTCGCCCGTCTTTAATCAGGGCCCTAGATGAGAATAGCGAGAGTCGGCAGAGAATGGTCAAGGGCTTATATGGGGTTGACGCCAAAATCAGGAATGCACAAGCTCGGCATCTAACGTTTCTGGTTCTGTTCCATTAAGCATGAGCTGAGGGGAGTCTTCGGGGACTTTGACATTTTTGTATGGTGTAAAAAAGAAGTTTAAAAATCTTTCTGTTTTAATAAAAAAGAAAGAAAAAAAAGAAAAAAAGAGGGTTGGCTGACTGGTGAGGATAGACCAGTATACGCGACTTGGAGTACCAGTGTGGATGCGGACCGGCGAGGGTAGACTGGTCTGAGGAACTGAACATACCAGTATAAACGGCAGACCAGTAAGGGTAGACCAGTATGAGGAACTTAGAGTACCAGTACGCATATCGGACTAATAGGGGAGGACTAGTACGCAAACCAGAGCAGACTAGTTCAGATTGACGTACCGTTCTCATCTAATGGATGTACCGGTACGACGCGCCATACCAGTCCAAGTAAAACGGGACAAGGTACGTCCCAGTATAGCCAGAGTGGTAGCATAGGCATCCCGCTCTAGGTAGCCTGAGAGATCAGTCTTGTCCGACCAGTCCCCACATGTCCCGGTATGGGGGAGGAAGCATAACTAGTACAGAACCATATTGGTACGGATGAACTGGTATGGGGGTCCCACACACACGAGATCGCCCTAAGTAGTGGATCGGTATGTATAGGCGGGGGCTTGCTGGGGTGACACAATCGATTCCCTCCAGGGCGGCTCTCGGTGTTTCATCTTCTAGGGCCGCTGACCCGTATAGCACTGATAAGAAGGAAAATATACTGAGATTCTCGCGACCATCTAAATGTTTATCTCTTGAAACCGCCTTTGCCTCCAGGCGAAGAAACTGTAACACAAATACCCGCATTTAAGCAACAAGAGGGAATCATTCTTTGCTCTACGAACGCCTTTTCTAAGAATAGTACTGCGACTGCCATTATGACGGTGTCCAATACTGATGGGGTGCAGTTTTTAATAGCATGAGATGGCTGGCAAGGCACATCGGCTTGAGCGCCATTATCGAGAGGCCATTGTTTGTATCGCCATATGGATCTCTAACCCCCGGTCAACGGCTCCTTTAAAAGCCGGGTAAGAGACTGTCCTGACCAGGCCATTTCGATATGTCAGCCTCAAAATCTGACTAACCCTGGATCTGATACTCTTCTGGCGCGTTATAGACTTGAAATAAGTCATTCATAGAATGCCCTTTATACTTGCCTAATTCCTTCCTGGGGATCTATTTAATTATGAGTTGGCAAAGGGGCAGACCTTGAATCATTATCTTAGGTATGACTATAGATAGGTAGGTTATCTCTTCCCTCAAGCCTGGATGGGATCTATGAATGAAGCTGATGAAGTCATCAATACAGTCATTCGTGACTTTTGAGATGCTATTGAAGTAGTAAGGAGAAGTCTGGAACGAGGGCATGCTGGAACTTACGCCGAAATGCTCATATCAAACCCAGGATATAGCAATATTCCACAGTCAAAGTGCGATACTAAGTCTAACAATCTCCTAGCCACGTGCATCTGGTGATTGAAGGCATTAATTAGGTCTTTAGAGTTTTTCTTGGCATGCTTTTGCCTTTTCTAGCCCTTTAGAAATATCTTGGTAATGAATTCTGCTTTCACCATACTTGGCTTACCTAGGACTTCTCCTGCCTCACGTTGTTTCCGCTTATAAGTCCTATAGAACTAGACCAGATAAACCCACCTACCCATACAAGAGAGGATCTTCATCGCGTTGACATTCTCCTCCATCTATTCGTATTTTTGGTGGACTGACCATAGGTCTTCCAAGCTTGCATTTCGAGAGATATAGATTAGCGCAGGCTGACTTCTCAACGCAAAACACAGATCCCGTGCGTTTTCGAGATCCTCTAGGTCATCTTTCTTTGGAATGTGCACCATAGACTTGGAGGTAACCAGGATAGCTCAGCTGGTTGCTGCTCGTGCTCAGAGGAGGCGTCATTCTTCTTTCTCGACTCCTTCTGACTGCCTCCAAGGCCTCTCTTGCTGCTCTTCGTCCAGGCTTTCTTGCACGTCGGGCAAGCAGAGGTGCCCGCCGGTTGTGGAGGAGTAGCTTCATCCCCATCCAGCCGAGGACGCTTTGCTAGGCTGGGTTCACTGACCTATAGGTAATGCTTGATGCCAGTCTGCCCATGTCCTTGCACTATCTCTGGTTAGGCGGGTGGGAAATTGTTTCCGGGGCACTGGGGCATCTGCTCCCGTGACGATAACGGCCTGGGGTCAGCAGCTGGGGAAGGCGTTGACTCGGGGGTCTCGTAGCTTCGCTGGACAGGTACTGGCTGAAACATTGGGCCTAAGTCAGCGCAGATGCGAGAGTCAGTCTTGATGCATGGGCAAATTCTAGAATCTTGCAAATATAATATGCAATCTGGGTTTATATTAGATAACTTAATATACTCTAGGGTAAGTCTGGGCTTTAGGTGGGGAGACCTCATGCATATCTGTCGAACTAGCAATTTGCTGCCGCAACCGCTCGATATTAAATAGCATTTTTAGCGGTAGGAAGAAGACGATCATATAGGGGAGGGAACCTAAGTAGCGACTATTATCAATAAATACTTATAATACCGTCGCAGTATATACTGCTATTTAATGTTCAAGGCAGCATTGAATAGGTCCATTTTTTTTTCTTGAGGGAAGCACTAATTATTTAGGTTAATTGATAGATTGACAACTTTCTAGAAAGTTTAATCGATCACTTAATGCCACCATAGTGCGCGCTCATAGCTTTGCCAAGCCGTCAAGTGAATTTTCCACGTGGCTTTAGTTCAGATTATGCAGGAATGCGTTGCGCTCTAGTTTGCCAGCGGATGTAGGAACAAAGGAATCTCTTATCTAGATTTAGGTTCGATGCATGTCTCCACTGAATACTGTACACCGGCTAATCTGCGAAGGGTAAAGGCAATCGAGTGGACCAGTTCTGCATTTATTGAATGTTAGATGGGGAAAAGGTGCTAAAACTGGCGATCGAATATAAGGCCCCTCATAAGTTAAGTGTTGATGAGGTTGTGACGGGGCTTGAGTTAGCAATTGAGCTAGAACGCGACGTAATTAATTAGGATAGCGAGGGCTTCTCCTACTACGCTCGACGACTCGCAGCCGCGGTTGTGACTTAGCTGTTCTCTTATATGATCGGCAAGGGTATTCAGTACAGCTATATCTGCATAGGCAGTAAAAGAGTACACGAAAAGGCGTCTTACCTTTTCCGACGATATGATCAACGCGTTCGAGGGAATTTCGAGCCAGTTGAGTCCCCATATCGGAAGCAATTTCCTGGCTGCCCTTCCCGAGAGCTACCTGGATGTAGCATTGCTATGGACTCCGGTTGTTCTCCAAACCCATCGCGAAAGTCGCCGGATACAATTCCCCAGTTGGTCATGGGCTGGCTGGGTAGGCTAGGCAGAGTGTGATGCTGCTAGCCTAGACGGGAGGGAATGGATTGAACTGACGGCGAAGTGGTGTATTAAAGATGGCCCGATAGCCCCTCGCCTGACAAACGGGGTCGGCATCGGGATTGATGAAGTCTCTCTCGGTTGCAATCTTAGCTCCAATGCCCTTTCCTGGATGCCTATTTTTGACTCCGTCGGAGGCCACTCCGGAGAGATTCCTGTGGTTGAGCTTCCCAACATGCGAAGCCCGTACCTACAGCTCTGGACGAGCTGCTCATTCTTCACCATAGTTCACAGGTGCTGGCGGACTCCGGATGAACTCCAGGTGTCTTCATCAGCGAGGAGGCCGATTCGGGCGCATGTTCACTGCGCCGCGGGCAGCAGGCGTCAACTTGCAGGGTACTTGGTTCTCAACAGCGACGGACCCGACGAAGTTATCGAGGGCAGGCACGAATTAATAATCCTTTCCGGCGCCCAGGTGAAGGGGTTTGACTCCATTAGTGGAAACGTGACATACTCGGACGAGGCGCAGATGTACAATGCTATGCTGGTTGAATGGAATGACACGCACCAAATTGCAGGTCGGCTGGGCATCGGCAGGATTTTCGAGGAGGCTTGGGATATGTCCCTGCCTACCATTCGGTTTGTAACAATCGGTTGAGACCTTATTCGTATTTCGATCTATTGGTGTTAATAAGTACGCTAGCATTTCCTGAATGCAACGGCTTTACGAAGATGCACAATGTTACTAGTAAAGATCAGAGCTCTTTCTTGTCCCCATTAACACCCTCGTTCGCCAACCTTTAAACTTAAATCCCATTTCCGTTGTTCTTGACAATAAGTTGATAGGCTAACTCCAATGCGAATTGCGTCTTGCCCATGCCACCGAGTCGTACCAAGGCCACCCGCTCCCTTTTTCCAGCGAAAAGCAGCGGAATGGGACATAGCAGACTAACAGCTGTTTAGCAATCGATTGGCGTTCACCTAGTGAGAAATAGCGAAGAGCTGTTCGGATTTGATGGTAACTTCGAAAACAGGTTTAGTCAGCGGTATGAGTGTACAGGACATATGGCGGATCTCGAGCATGCCATCACGACAGCACGCCAGGAGTCGAGTCGACGCCAGCGGACCACCCCGACCGCGCAGAAAGGTTAAACAATGCTCCCTTATGACGCTCATCAACCGACAAGACTGTTACATACAAAACACGCGTCATTACCTACTGACGATCTCGGCGAGGCCTGTTCCTCAATGGAATGTATGTCTCTCGCCGACCAATCGGCAGAATCGACTTCACCCTTTGTTCCAGGGCCGCCGTGCCCATTCTGAGTGAACGACACGCCGTGCCGACAACATTGTGGATCTGTCATGGATGAGAATGAATCTTCGAAACTTTGAATAGGGTACTTGCCCATCTTGCAGGAAGTCTGAACACTATGTCCTCCCAACTGGCTCCAATCAACAGGGATTTCTCGGCTTCTAATTTCGTAATGAGAATTTGATAGAACTCTGGTTGCAGAGAAAAGTCGGTCGACTAACCTGTTAGAGTTCTGGCAATATTCTTAAGCGTTGCCTGCGAGGTATTCCCTGGGTCTCGGTCCAGTGCATAATCGGCAACCCAGTGGCTTCCGTTCTCCCTCTTGAGTTGCGGGACTCCCATTGTACCCATGGCAGTCCAGGGTTCATCAAGGGCGGCGGGGTGGTATATGTTGGGCTTTATCAGCTGGTGTAGTTGGCGCACAAGCTGCTGCGCAGAGTCAAGCTCCCATGCCAGGACCTGATGCGGACGACGTCGAAACCGGCTTCGTTGCACGAGCCCATCGAGGCTGCTAATGCCAAACAGCGACGAACAGACCAAGATGAGGAGCAATATACCGAAAAGACTGAGAGTTTCGTGCTCGGAGGAGCGGACTTTGATGGTCCAGCAGTCCTTGCTAGAAGGATAGTTCCCTTTCACAGCTGCGAGCGCCCGCCTATAGTCCTGCCGCTTCTCCGGAAGTAGGAACATGGCGGTGTTTTGAACCATTGCGAATTGCATGCGGGCAATTGACGCTCCGAACCACGTTCTCGCCTCATTCTCCCAGAGGTTGTTCCGAGGTGCATTCTGTATCCCGTTACCAAGGTTTAGGCCATATCGTCGCACGTCAAGTGCTTCAGGACCAACGCCTCTCAGATTTGATGCGATATTGCCGTGTATGATCATGTTTACACCATTGTCGGAAGCCATTAGGTCGGCGAAAGGATGGAGCCGATCTTTCGGCTCCCACTCAAACATAAAAAATACCAATCCAAGTGATGAAGTGGGAACTGACAAAAGCCCCGAACAAGTGTTTGATGAAACCTTGCATACCTCCATCTGATCTGTGCAGCCAATCATGCTGACTGGGGCATCAGGATAATACCAGCTGTCGTGTGTCAAGCCCTCACTATCACCTAAAATGTCGAGCGGGGTGAAGCCGTCTGCATTTGGCGTGTTGTACCACGCGTTTGAAGCATCTTCGAAGTTCTCAAGTGTGGTGTGGGCGGCGAAAACGACGTCGTCCACTGCATTTCGGTACTTGACACCTTCTTTGTTTATGAGCACAATGACAACTTCAGCATCAGATCGATTGAGAGCGGGGTGGATGAAGGGAGGCCGAGAATCGTGGGGGTCAAGAGGGCCACTTCTTATGACGGCTGTGGCCTCATAATCATTCCTTGAGCTGCGTGCGATGCGGGTATTTAGCGGAGTGCCGCCAGAGGCACTGGAGAATCGAGGCTGAGACTCAGTGCTGAAGTTGAAATAGTGATATCCTTCGACGGGATTCGGCGGGTTGGTTGCAAAGATATCCGGGCGGACGGGAGAACAAATTGTCCGCCGTCGAATGGTCGCATCAAGCGCTTCTTTGGTATTCTTCCCAAACAGCGTCGGCGAAAAGTGTCCCGTGTCAAATGCTATCGGCTGCGCCCCTTGAACACAAACATCGTGGCGAAAAGGGCACTTCGTTGTCCCTTGAGCTTCGGACCATACGATCTTTCTGTTCGAGAAGCGGTTGCAATCCACCGCATAGCCTCCGTCACGATAACAGGTGTCGTAGTACCATCTTGCCACGTCTGAAGCAGTCCGGGTGGGCATTTCGTTACCAACGAGCCCTAGCCTAGGATCGAAAATGTCTGCTCTTCCGGATGGCAGGAGGCATTTTATATCCTCCAACAATACCAAAGGGTTCGGTTTCCCCTTTGAAATGACAAGTGGGAGCCAAGTAGCAAAGACAAGGAAGCAGATCCAATGAGCCAGCCCGATTGCTAGGACCCTCCAGGTAGATATTCGAGACGACTTGAGAATATCACCGGGTACGAGGCTGCCGAAAGCCCTCCACGCTGAGAGCAGTGAGGCCAGCCCGAACACTGCTCCAATGTCGCTCCCTTCGTTCCTCAACAGGACCTCTTGCTCTCGGATCATGGCATCCCGGGGCAAATCATGTCGCCGTCGATGGTGCAGGCTGTACCGAATGATTTTCCACGAACGGACACCGGTTGTCTGGAGCCCGAGGGCCAGTAGTGCTGTGATCACTGTCGCCTGCCGGCTGCTCACGGTAAAGTTCCAGCCCCAGACGCCGCTCTCCTCGAAATCGTACCACGCACCAATTTTGACGATTCCGCTGGTCATCACTTAGGCTTGTATGAATCGAAAATTGCAGGGTCCGTCAAAACTGAATGTGAAATCCGCGCTCAGAGCTGGGATAGTGGCATTCACCTCTTTTTATCACCTCTCCCTCTCTGTGCCAAGAGGATGCCCACCGACCTGAACTAATGTGGCTTGCACAGCCGCAATGCGTCACTCGGATTCAATTCGCTGGCTTCTATAGATGTGAGACATAAGCACTGGAACATCGCCTCACTTTCTGCTAGTGCGTCCAGTCGCAGGTATCGGTCGATCGAGAAGCAATGTTGCATGTACCATTGGTCTCGTGGCTGATGAGGGGGAGGAGCCGTCGGTCGAACCTGTGGATATTTCGTGCCAGGCTTTCCGAGTTTCTCTCCTTCTCGCATCTTCGTGTCGATCGCCTCCTACGTTAGGCCCCGGCATATGCGCTCGGAGCGGTCCATCCGACGCTCACATTGCACCACCTTGCGCCGAGCCCAAGGATCCCGGCTATTGCGATTTTGCTGATCGCACCGCAAGGGAAGGATAGAATTGATGATGGTGGGCACGCTGTGAGGTCCATTTCTGCGCGGCAAATCTCGTCCTACCCAGCGTGACCAGAGTGCTGCTGCCTGGAAGCGGTGCATCTGGCGCGCTATTGGAGAATTAGGCGCGCGCCAATGGCTCGACCCTTCATTGGCCGTTTGAGCGAAGACGCGGGGCAGTTCAGGGGGCCCTACCCACCGTGCCGTTTTCGGCACCCACCAGATGACCCCGAGATTCACGCTCGAGTGTGTTGTCAGACTGCCGCCATGTAGCACACTCCACCTCACGACAGGGGTCATCCTCGGGCGCCTCGGAGACTCGGTGGTTTCTGGATTCCACAGGCGATCGTCGAAGCTACGGGCGTTGCGGGGAGCATGCACGTCGCGGACAAACCCGGTGGGCGATAACTGGTTGGCGGTGAATGGGCCGGCCTGGGGATGCGGCGGGGCCCCGTACATCGACCGTACAAAAGAAGGACAGGCAGCTTGTCCCTTCTGTGAAGCAACCTTAAAGCATGGAGAAGAAGTTCGATCCCATCTCATTCATCATAGCAAAGACGACTACCTAGATATTACTAAGGATATTGAAAGCATCTCTAGGCTCTATGATCTATATTTCGTATAGGTAAAGGAATAGTTTAAAATAGTTCCTTAGTTATAGACTGAGGCTATTTCTTATAAAGATGCTTAGGCTACTTTCAATGAATTCTATATAAATGTAACATTGGCAGCAAGGGGCTGAGTAATCTTAGGCCCAGGGTGGCCTGAGCGTCGCCTCTGGCTCTCCCCTTAGGGTCGCCAGCGAGGCGCAAGACAGACTCTTCAAGCTTTAGTCTTGTCATGAATAGAATGCCAATATTCGCCTCCGCCTAACTGACCTACCTAGTGAAACCCCTATTATAATTCTAAAGCTTCTCTTATAGTTACCTAGAGGCGAAATAGCACTGCAAGGCAGGCGAACTACCTATGCAACTGCGGCTATGCTATAGGAAGAAAATTTATATACTCTAGATAAGGAGTTAATAGAAGAGATATTTATCCTTAGCTTATAAACTATTAACTTTAAGGAATAGTGCATTGCTATTTATAATTAAATTAAGAAGCTTAAAGAGATTAAGTAACTTTAAGAGTAAGAAAAAGAACTTTTTAAATTTATTAATATACTTAATAATAAGAAGTTTATAAGAAGATATTAACTATTAAATAATTTAATCTTAAGTAATAAGGGAGACCTTAAAATTAAGAATATTATAAAACTCCTTCTCTTAATAATTATATAAAGATATAATAATTAATTAAGTAACTTATAATGCATTTTTATTAATACTTATTAAAAGTTTTAAAAAGACTATAAAAGGATTCTCTTTATTTTAAATTATATAAATTATAAAGAAAGGGTAAGATAAGATTAATATTTAAATAAATAGATAGAGAAGGACTATAAAGACCTTAAGAATAATTAAGAAGACTTTAAGGAGTAGACCCTTAGCCTTATTAAGGATTTAAGTAATTAAGAGCCTCTTTTAATAAGGTAAATTAAAGATATAAAGTAATAAGAGTATTAAACCTTAATAGACTTCTATCTTTATCTTGACTCCTTAGAGAAATAGTTCTTAAGAGTACTTAAAAAGTAAAGAGCTCTTTTATATTTTATTAAGCTTTAAGATTAACTTTAAAGTTATATTAACTTATATAACCTTATAATTCTTAAAATAAGAGAGGAGATAATAACTCTTATTACTTAATATTAAGATTTAATGCTAAATATTAAGAAGAGGCATTATAAGTTTCTTAAGTAAGATAAAGAACTATTAAAGGCAAGGCATTATAATATTTATAATTTAATAAGCTTTTATTATTAAAATAATAAGAGAAGGGAATATAATTTTAACTTAAACTTAACCCTTATAAATATCTTAAACCTTAGAGGCTTAAATAGTAAGCATTTTTATTATTATAATTAATATATAGACAAGCATGCAATATATAAATCCCTCAATCTCCCCCCTCTCAATTCAATTATCAATTTCTCAACTATTAATTATGCCACTATTAAATACTAAGGCTAAAACCCTTCTTGCTCTTCAAGCCCTTCAAATTAACCCCAAACTTAGTCTCCGAAAGGCTGCTAGCCTCTATAAGATCTCACTGCCTAGATTGCAACGCCGACATAACAGCATTCAATCCCAATGCGATTTCATCCCTAAGTCACGCAAGCTATCCAATCTAGAGGAACAGACGATTGTTCAATTCATTCTCGACCTAGATTCGCAAGGGTTTCCCCCCCGGCTCGCTAGTGTGGAAGAAATGGCCAACCGACTGCTCGCTGACCGAGAGGCATGCCTTGTTAGCTAGCGCTAGGCTTCCAACTTCATATGACGGCAACTAGAGCTCAAGATGCGTTTTTCGCGTCGATATGACTATTAGAGGGCTAAATGCAAAGATCTAACTATTATTCGCCAATGGTTTGCCCTTATATCGAATATAATCGCGAAATATGGCATCAGCTCAATAGATATCTTTAACTTTGATGAGACTGGCTTTATGATAGGTATAATTATAAGCAGAATGGTCATTATATATATAGAAAGGCAAGGAAACTTGAAATCAATCTAGCCTAGAAATTGAGAATAGGTTATAGTCATTCAAGCTATCAATGCAGAAGGCTAGGCTCTCTAGCTATTTATCGTGGTTTCGGGCTAATATTACCTAGCTAGCTAATATAAAGATAGCACCCTTCCAAGCAATTGGGCTATTGCTATGACTTAAAATGGCTAGACCGATAATGATATAGGCCTTAAGTGGCTAAAGCATTTCAATCAATATATAAAGACCTAGCGAATCGGCAGCTATTGCCTATTGATTCTTAATAGGCACAAGAGCTATCAATCTACTGACTTTGAGGCCTATTGCAAGGAAAATAATATTATCACGCTCTATATACTGCCTCATTTATCCTACCTACTTTAGCCTCTTGATGTTAAGTGCTTTGGGCCGCTTAAAAAGGCCTATGGGCAGCAAATTGAGCATCTAATTAAATGCTTTATAACCTATATTACAAAGACTGACTTCTTCCTAGCCTTCTATGCTGCATACTAAGCTACTATAATAGAAAGCAATATCAAGGCAGGCTTT
>JAMAKE010000272.1:0-18455 GCA_023628695.1 Nectriaceae sp. PG4201
TTTATCTTTAAACTAAAGCTATGCTATTTATAATGCAAGGAAGCTAATAAGCTATGCTAAGATCTATCTAAGGAAACTTATTTCTTGCAAGGCAGCTATTAATTATTAATAGTTAACTATATCGAAGGCGCTAGCAAAGTTTAGTTAAAGTAGCAATGCTACCTTGCATTGGGCCTATGCTACTTATATTACTTTTATTATTATTGCTAGGGTAAGTTTTATTAATTATTCTAAGTAATTGCCTATTTACTCTTTAAGCAATAGCTATCTCTCTTCTATTATAATTGCAATCTATTTTCTTATTATTATCTTAATTATTTTGCTAATTATACTTAAGAGTGAGATTAATCTCTAGCCTCTTACTATTTATTATTAAGCTAAGGTCTTTCTAGGCTTTAATATAACTATAATAAAGGCAATATAAAATTGAATTAAGAAGTATATTAATGCAAAGCTTATATTTATAATTATAGTTAGGACTTATAGGAAGCTATTGCTATAGGCTTTTAAGAAGCCTATTAAGATATTATTAAGCCTAAGGGCCTTCTAAGACTAGATTTATTTAAGGGCATCTCTAGCTTTATTAATAGTAATATAGGCTTATAGCGGGCCCTTTATATCCTTAGGTCAGTCTTATTCTATAGGTAGAGGTAATAAATTAAAGTTATCTGCCTATAGTTAAGGGAAGAACTATTCTATGAGGATAGTTACTTTATTATTATAGGATATAGCTAAGGTATATCCTAGTCAGTCTAGTAATAAGATCTAAGGTAGTGCTAATGCAAGCCTACTTTATAGCTATGCCTATTGCTTTATTCACTAGAGTTAAGTAGGTTTCATTTCTTTGAATATATATTGCTAGGAGGCCTAGTATGCCTTAGATATATATTGTTCTTAGTGCAATCTTGCTTTGCATAGTTTTAATTAGTCTACTTAATAGCTAATGCATTAAAATCTTTAGTATGCTTATTTAAGTTATTTAATTGCTATTATAATATTGCAATTTTATTATAAGTTATAGCTAGGTCTATTATAATAGTAAGTTAATATAGCAAAGGAAGTAACTTTATAGAGTTATTTTATAAGCTAATCTATTGCTTTATTAAGGTCTATTTCTATAGTAATATTATCTTAATATTATTATAAGTATACCTTAGCTTCTTATTTTGCCTTATTTAAGTCTATTATTTTTTAGTTTAATTATAGTTTTTACTAAGGATTCTATTAAAGTTAATTAACTCTATTCTTAACCTAAAGGAGCTGCGGGAGGTAATTAAAGCTATTAAGGTTATAGTTAACCTCAATATATTTAACCTCTAAGGCATAGCTTGCCTATGCTAAGTCTAAGGTACTATTGCAATAGTTCTAGGAGGACCTTATAATAGTTCTATAGGGCATTATAAGTGCAACTTAAAGCTGCCTTGCTATATTAAGAAGGCTTTTATACCCTTAGGATATTCTTCTATATAAGTCTTATATTAAGTAATAGAGGTTAAAATCCCTTAATAGTATAATATAGTTATTTAAGTTAATATTGCATAGAGTTTATAGCGCTAGCGATATGCTACTACTATTTAAGGGGTTATATATTGCAATGATTTAGCATTTTAAGGAGGAGAAGGTTATGCTAGCTTAGTTCTCTCTAGACTTATGGGCTTATAATGCAAGCCTATATTATTTATAGATATAAAGCGTAGCGCAGCTGCTATAGTATATTATATAGTAGTTTACTATGCCTAGGCAAGCTAAGACTAAGGAGATCTTACTTTATATTAGTTTAAGAAGTGCAATAATATTATATGCACCTTAGGCTTATAATGCTAGTTATATTAAGGCTAGTCTATAGTTTATATTTTAAAAGAGCACTTGCATTATTACTAAGAATCTAGTTAAGTAAATGCATAGGGGGTGCTTTAAGAGGCAATTAATAAAGAGGCACTTATAGCTTAGGATTATATTAATATTATACTAAATAATAGTTAGGGTTATTTACTTCTAAGGCTATATAAATACCTATTAGTTAAGCTTAAAGAGCGTCTAGCTTATCTTTTTAGGGATTGCTATCTTAGAGGGCTTTCTTATCTTAATAAGATAATTAATATAATAGATCTATATAGCTAGTATAGTTAAGTATCAAGGCTATTGCATTCTTAGAATTATAAAGGCTATAAAGGGTATATTTATTTTACTTAAGTCTAATGCTTCTTTGCAATGGGGCAATATTAGCTCTATGCTAAGTGCTTGCTATTGCAAAGTATATAGCATTTTAAGATCTTGCCTGCTTAGGCTAGGCATATTTTGTCTTGCAAATGCTAGCTTCCTTTGCATTAGCTATATATTGAGGCTGCCTTGCATATCCTAGCAATATAGTTAAATTTAAAGCAGTTATAGCATTATATAGGTCAGAGGCCCTTGTTATATAGCTCGCAGTTATATAATTCTATGTCTAGAAGGAGGCCTTAGTTGCATAGGGTATTAGCGTTGCTTATAGAGGCTATGCAAAGGATAAGGCTTGCTTGCGCCTTGGGCCTAGTGCGCCCTTAGATCTTTCTAGCTTATAAGACTATGCTATTATTAATGCTATTAATATTAACTATTAAGCAATTTATATTATTTAATATAGCTCTAGGTTAAATTCCCTTTGCTATTATAATAAATATTAATAAGATAAGGGTAATATTTATATTAAATGCTATAGCTACCTATTCTCTCTCATTTAAGCCTGCAGCTGCTGCTATTATATATATAAGGATAATATCTCCGCTTAGGAGTTTTTAGGCTATTATTATATTAAATCTACCTTAGGCTTAGTTAACTGCTTAAATAGTATCTTAAGGGTTTTAGTTTTAAATATTAAGGGGCATATCCCTTATGCATATTATTACTTTGCATTTAACTTAAGTTTAAGTCGATCTCTTGCTAGAGCTAGTAGATATAATTATTATTTTATAGCTTTAGGCTAGAATTAATATAAAAGAAGGCAGCGCTTGCCCCTTCCTTAGGGGGCCCCCGAGGGCTAAGATAAATGCATTTATAACTGCTTCTATGACTCTAGCTATGATATAATCCTTGAAGGGCATATCTAGGTTAAATGCAGCTTGGTCTCGAGCCGCTTGCATATTAGCATATTAATAAGCATATTTCTAGGCTGCTGCCTAGACCTGCCTTAATAGGTCTAGGGGCACGATACTGGCAATTATATTATAAGCTTCTCTATTGTCTTGTTTAACTTATTCGATAGGTATTCTAGTCAGGGCTGCCTTAGCTACTATGCTAGGCCGATGCGAGAATTGACTGGCCATAGTAAGTAGGTTATATTGACTTTAGCTAAGGCCACGGTGGCTAGAATCGATAACCATTGGCAACGCTGCATTGGTGATGCTGTGGGCATGATGCGCCATTGGTTCTAGAGCCTTGTGAGGCCGCTGGTTTTAAATCTAGGTTTAGAATTGATTTTAAGGAGGGTTTAGGGCTATATTAAGCAGGAACCTGTTTAGAGTAAAGGTTATTCTTTGCACTAGCAAAGTTTAATTAAAGTAATAATGCTACTTTATATTAAGTTTATATTGCTTGCATTGCTTTTATTATTATTACTAAGGTAAGTTCTATTAATTATTCTAAGCAATTGCTTATTTACTCTTTAAGTAATAGCTATCTCTCTTTTGCTATAATTATAATCTATTTCCTTATTATTATTTTAATTATTTTATTAATTATACTTAAGAGTAAGATTAATCTTTAGCCTTTTATTATTTATTATTAAGCTAAGGTCTTTCTAGGCTTTAATATAACTATAATAAAAGCAATATAAAATTAAATTAAGAAGTATATTAATGCAAAGCTTATATTTATAATTATAATTAAGACTTATAAAAAGCTATTGCTATAAGCTTTTAAGAAGCCTATTAAGATATTATTAAGCCTAAGGGCCTTCTAAGACTAGATTTATTTAAGGGCATCTTTAACTTTATTAATAATAATATAAGCTTATAGCAAGCTCTTTATATCCTTAGGTTAATCTTATTTTATAGATAGAGATAATAAATTAAAGTTATTTACTTATAGTTAAGGAAAGAACTATTTTATAAGGATAATTACTTTATTATTATAAGATATAGCTAAGGTATATCTTAGTTAGTTTAATAATAAGATTTAAGGTAGTGCTAATATAAGCTTACTTTATAGCTATGCTTATTACTTTATAGCTATGCTTATTACTTTATAGCTATGCTTATTACTTTATTTATTAAAGTTAAGTAAGTTTTATTTCTTTAAGTATATATTGCTAGGAGGCTTAGTATGCCTTAGATATATATTATTCTTAGTGCAATCTCGCTTTATATAGTTCTAATTAATTTACTTAATAGCTAATGCATTAAAATCTTTAGTATGCTTATTTAAGTCATTTAATTGCTATTGCAATATTGCAATTCTATTATAAGTTATAGCTAGGTTTATTATAATAGCAAGTTAATATAGCAAAGGAAGTGACTTTATAGAGTTATTTTATAAGCTAGTCTATTGCTTTATTAAGATTTATTTCTATAGTAATATTGCCTTAATATTATTATAAGTATATCTTAGCTTCTTATTTTATCTTATTTAAGTCTATTATTTTTTAGTTTAGTTATAATTTTTATTAAGGGTTTTATTAAAGTTAATTAACTTTATTCTTAACTTAAAGAAGCTATAGGAGATAATTAAAGCTATTAAGATTATAATTAACCTTAGTATATTTAATTTCTAGGGCATAGCTTACCTATGCTAAGTCTAAGGTATTATTGCAATAGTTCTAGGAGGACCTTATAATAATTCTATAGAGCATTATAAGTATAACTTAAAGCTGCCTTATTATATTAAGAAGGCTTTTATACCCTTAAGATATTCTTTTATATAAGTCTTATATTAAGTAATAGAGATTAAAATCTCTTAATAGTATAATATAATTATTTAAGTTAATATTATATAGAGTTTATAGCGCTAATAATATGCTATTACTATTTAAGGGGTTATATATTATAATAATTTAGCATTTTAAGGAGGAGAAGTATATATTAGCTTAGTTCTCTTTAGACTTATAAGCTTATAATGCAAGCCTATATTATTTATAAATATAAAGCGCAATATAGCTACTATAATATATTATATAGTAGTTTGCTATACTTAGGTAAGCTAAGACTAAGGAGATCTCACTTTATATTAATTTAAGAAGCATAATAATATTATATATATCTTAAGCTTATAATGCTAGTTATATTAAGGCTAGTCTATAGTTTATATTTTAAAAGAGCACTTGCATTATTACTAAGAATTTAATTAAATAAATATATAGAGGGTACTTTAAGAGGCAATTAATAAAAAGATACTTATAGCTTAAGATTATATTAATATTATATTAAATAATAATTAAGGTTATTTACTTCTAGGGCTATATAAATGCCTATTAATTAAGCCTAGAGAGCATTTAGCTTATCTTTTTAAGGATTGCTATCTTAAAGGGCTTTCTTATCTTAATAAGATAATTAATATAATAAATTAATATAGCTAGTATAATTAAGTATTAAGGCTATTGCATTCTTAGAATTATAAAGCCTATAAAGGGTATACTTATTTTACTTAAGTTTAATACTTCTTTATAATAAGGCAATATTAGCTTTATATTAAGTGCTTACTATTGCAAAGTATATAGCATTTTAAGATCTTGCCTGCCTAGGCTAGGTATATTTTATCTTATGAATATTAACTTCCTTTGCATTAGCTATATATTAAGGCTGCCTTATATATCTTAGCAATATAGCTAAATTTAAAGTAGTTATAGCATTATATAAGTTAAAGGCTCTTATTATATAGCTTGCAATTATATAATTTTATATTTAAAAGGAGGCCTTAGTTATATAAAGTATTAGCATTACTTATAAAGGCTATGCAAAGGATAAGGCTTACTTGCGCCCTAGGCCTAGTATACTCTTAGATCTTTTTAGCTTTTAAGACTATGCTATTATTAATATTATTAATATTAACTATTAAGCAATTTATATTATTTAATATAGCTTTAAGTTAAATTCCCTTTGCTATTATAATAAATATTAATAAGATAAGGATAGTATTTATATTAAATGCTATAGCTACCTATTCCCTCTTATTTAAGCCTATAGCTATTGCTATTATATATATAAGGACAATATCTCTACTTAGGAGTTTTCAAGCTACTATTATATTAAATCTACCTTAGGCTTAGTTAACTACTTAAATAGTATCTTAAGGGTTTCAATTTTAAATATTAAGAGGCATATCTCTTATATATAATATATATTATAAGTATGCAGCGCACCTAAGTATTTAACATAAAAATCCCTTAACTCTCTTCCTTTCTATTTAATTAATTAATTCTTAATAATAAATAATATCTTAATTAAATAATAAAGCAAGAGTCCTTCTTGCCCTTTAGGCTCTTTAATAAGACCTAAAGCTAAGTATTTAATGCGCTGCAGCTCTTTATAAGGTCTCTAAACAGTCTATATATTGCCACTAGAAAGGCATTACTTCTTAAGCTAATTAAGTTCTAAAGACACGCAAGCTATTTAATCTAGAGAAATAGATAATTATTAAGTATATTCTTAACTTAGATTCCTAAGGATTTCCTCTGCACCTACTTACTATTAAAGAAATAGCTAATCAATTGCTTGCTAAATAAGAGGGATAACCTATTAATAAGCATTAGTATGTTGGCATTGGAGCTCGCACACTATGATTAGTCCATTTTCATAGTCTTTAAGTATTTAAGGATGCATTTGTCCTTAGCAGAATGAGACAGGCAGACTTTCCCCTGACTTCACACTTCCTTCTTGAAATATATTACTAAATTGAATTATTCCTCAACGAACTCTTTCCCTTTTGTCTTATGATTTTATAAACCATTTGATCAAATGCAGTCATGATCGAATTATATAATAATTTTTGAGATTTGAGAGCCTGAGTTAGGCATTTTAAGAGTCCCAGTGGGATATATTGAGGCCCGTTCCGCGCCCTTAATTTCAAGGGATAAACCTATCTTTAGTAGTGGTATATTTCCTCCCTCCAATAAAATGGTGATCATGCTAGGGAGAAACGTTTCGTGTCAGCAAGAAAGCCCTTCAAAGGTTGACAAGCTAATACGGAATGACACTTCTATGCTATCACGAGAACCTAACACGTCAATACTATGCTTCAATGAAGCAAGCAAAGGAGCAAAGAGGGTAAACCTTGTTGGGACCATTTGATCCATTGATTGTTAGGCAAATGGAACTAATAAGGATAAGAATTTCTGACAATAGCCTAGTTAGCCTCCTTAGGCAATATAGCATTAGTTGCCCCGGTGAAAGGCACTAGTGGAATAAGGATATATTTTTACCGACGCAACCATTAGAATACTTCCAGGAGTAGCAAAATTATGACCCCCTTTTGATTATTAACCATTTAATCAATTGAATTGGGAAACCATTCAATTAAGGTTATATAGAGAAGGACAATCTAAAGAGGAAATTGAAAGTGTTAGTCTCCCTAACCACTCTTCTATCCCTGGCCTTAGCAATATAACCCTAGCTTTTTCTAAGGAATAGTTATAGCTAGCTATTCCATATTAGATATTAGGAGATTGCCAAGGAAGAAAGCTAACGCAATAACGGACTATTTAGCTGGAATAAGAGTCCTTAACATCTCAGCAAGGGCATGAAGGTAGAAAGTGAGGCTAACGAGATAATAACCCCAAGTCAATAGGAGGATGAGGCAAGAGGAGGAAGAAGTTAATAAAGATATTCTAGATAAGACAGTCAATAGGAAGAGATAGTCAAATCCTGCCTTATATATCATCATGATTCACCTAAACCCCAAGCTATTATCTAGATATGATCTTTATACTTCATTTAACTTCTTTCGACTTCTTATGCTTATCAACCATTTAATTAAAAGGGATTAAAACCAATATGCAAAGATATCTGTCCAATCTTCTATATTCCTAAAGACACCGGACTTTGAGACTAGCTTAGAGAGAGGGAAGGAACTATAGAGATACCTAGACGATACCCTTAAGGAACTAGCAAATGCTATTAGGGATAGTATTAGTTAAGCTAGCCGTCCTCGCCTTATAGATAGACATTTCAATCGCAAGTTTGCTAGCAGCAATATCACTGAGTTCCTTAAGATATATAATGAATATACTAGGGAAATGGGGATAAGTAATAGTGCAAAGTAGAATTGCTTGACTTCTTTTGTTATTCTAGACCTAGAGACAAAAGTTAAATATGCAATCTATAATTGCAATTAGCTAGAAGCTCAAATCAACCTAAAGGAGCAGTTCAGGATATGGGACGAAGACTAGATATAGAACCCGCAGGACAAGCTAGACTGCCTTAATATAGAAGACCTCAAGGGACATCCATTGGACTATATCAAGATTATCAAGTGATTAAGTGAATATGCATTCCTATGCCAAAAGATTAGTCTAATAGGATGGGCTAAGTTCTCTTTATACTCGAAATACCTCTATAATGCTATGCCAAACAAAGTTCTCATTGGCATTTGCAATAGATCTCAGAAGACCCTTCAAGAACTAATGAAGATAGGTTATATAGATCTTTAGAGATTAATCAAATCCTTCGTAGAAATAAGAGTTCTTCTAGAGATGCGGAAGATATCTTTTACCCCACGCTACCCTATTATTCCTGCGCAACTAGAATATAACCCGTCTCCCTAAATATATAATAAGAGAAGTTAACCCTAGTCTTCAATAAGGGAAGAACAGCGCCAGAAGACCCCGGAGCCTGCGGTGGATCCAGTCGATTAACTCATTGCAATGATTGAGAAGTGGCATATAAATGCTATAGAGCAATAGAAGCAGCAGTTTGACCTCTTTGCCAAATAAGTTATAAGAGGGCTTCTCCTGGCTAGGAATCAAGTTCTAAGGGCACTATAAGTCATAGCTATCAATAGGACATCCTATGTTAAGGATAATAGCTCTAGGGAAGTATAGACTAATGCAATAGGCTTCGGCAGAAGGTACTTCTATTATAGTGCAACTAGATACTTCCTTAATATATATTGAGACTGCAAGCTTGATATAAGCTATAGGCTTATTAAGTATAACTTGGATATGGGCCTTGTGAAGATAGGCCCTAAGGAGCGGATACTACCCCTGCATCCTATGGGGAGGTTCATTTTAAAGGGATCCTCTATCCAAAGGTTTATCTTCCTTTGGATCCTATATTTTAATAGATCCTTAGAAATCCAGATCCTTAATTAAGTCTTAAAGAAGATAGGATAATGAAGAGAAGACTAGAATGCAAATGACATAGAGAACGGGATCCTATAAGAATTCTTTAACAAGGAAGTATCTATGGAGTATTGGCTGCCGGATGCCAAAGACATAAAGGCTCTATCTATGACGACCAGCACAATCTAAGTTAATAATATGCTATCTAATTAAGTGGTTGCAATTGAAACCAATACAATGGAAGCTATAAACGCAATAAAAAGACAGAGACTAAATGGATCTAAGGACACTAATAAGGTTGCTCAATGCATAACCAAAGATATCAGATAAGAAATAGCACCCCCGACATCAAAGGAATAAGCTAAGAAGATAAAAGATCCTAAGGGGAAATTGACTATAGAGGAATAAAGGGAATATATACAATAAAAGATTATTAATAATATTATGGCCTAGAAAGTCGAAGTGGCTATGTTAGACCTCTTATTGCTCGACTCCCCTATTGGAAATGCTATTGCAGAGGAATATAGGGATTTGGCTAATGGAGTGGAAGCTACCCTTTAGGAAGATAGCAGAGGACCAGTTCTTAATATGGATGCAAGCATCAAAGCCAATCCAATTATGCTAGAAACCTAGGAAGGCCGCGACCAAGCACTGGAATGGTATCAAAAGATAGCTAAAGAGTGCGGTTTTTCAATATCCATAATAAGGTTAGATAAAGGAAAAGTCGCTAGACTATTTAATTGAGCGGTCAACCTTATGAACATGGAAGGGCAGATTCCGGCACCCTCGCAAGAACTCCCAAAGCTTATAGTTAAGCTAGGAAGTCTAAAAAGCCGTCTAGTTAAAGCAATGGTGGATATAAGCTTAGAGGTCAATATCATTAAAGCCTCTTTAGCTAAGAGGTTTAAGCTTAAGGTCGAAGGAACTAAGGTCAAAATAAAGTCATACTCCTATAACAAGGTCTATTTAAAAGGGACAATAACAGTCAACCTATATATAGGCAATGTCTAGATCAAATAATAAGTATATATTATAAATATATCTATCACATAACCCTTTATCCTTAGGATGCCCTTTATTAGGTCTATGAGAGTCTCTTTTGAATATAATTTAAATGATTAAATGGTCTTAAGCTATCTCTTGGGAACTATGCAAGTATAAAGCCCTATGGCTAGCTCTGTCAAATGGGGCATAGACATCACTTAGGAATCCTTGAAGGCAGGGTTATCTAAACCTACTCAAACTATAGCTCTTACCATTAACTATAACAATCAGCCTAAAAGCAATGAGGATATAGATAAGCCAAAGGAATACTCAATTCTCAGACTCAAAGGTTTAGATCCATCTAATTAAGTGGTTCCGCTTAGTTCTAACGAAGGAGAGTCATTATTGGCCGAGATAATAATAGCCATTGCCTAGGAATGGAAATGGGCTACCCTACGGGAGCTGAGAGAACCTAGCAATGAGCAGCAACCTTTCCTTATAAATACTCTATATAAGAAGAAAGGAGTTAAAGTGCACCCAAGGGATGATATCCCTTCCGATGGGACTGTCCCTAAAGGGAATGCAAACTGGAAGAAGGCAAAGTGGCCAGAAGTATAAGGATTGATAGATAAGTCCACTCCCTTCTCAGACCTAATTATGCTAAAGTTCTCCTTAATAGAGAAAGGGACGAGGATTTATAGCAATCGACTTAAAGGATTACTTGATTAAGTGGATAAGGAGCTCATCGAATAAGAATTAGCATTATTCCTTTAGATAATATATAACAGGGAAGCTGCCCTTTCTTGGGATTTTGACAAGAGCGGGAAAGTCGACCCCTTAGTTGCTCCTCCATAGGTGATTAAAGTGATTGACTATAAGGCATGGCAATTAGCTAATATTCCGATCCCTAAGGCTATGGAAGGGAAGCTCATAGAAATCCTATATAAACACTTAGCCAACGGCATCCTAGAAGAGTCTCATGCAAGCTATCGCAATAGGTACTTCTTGGTCCTCAAGAAGGATAGAGGGCTCCAGTTTATCAATTCAGCCGAGAAGTATAATGCTATTATAATTTGTAACGCAGGAATACCCCTAGGAGCAAATGAATTTGCAGACAATATCGCTATATGCAAAATGCTATCTCTCCTTAACTTCTTTTTAGGCTATGACTAGATTCCCTTAGCAGAAGAAAGCAAAGACTTAATAATAATTATAACCCCCTTAGGACTGCTAAGGATATGTACATTGCCTCAAGGAGCTACCAATTCTATTGCTCAATTTACCTAGATTATCATAAGGATACTATTTGACTTAGTGCTAAGTATATGCAAGCCGTTTCTCGATGATATCATAGTCAAAGGACTAAAGACCTGCTATAATGGGGAGGAATTTCGACCTAGCATGCGCAGATATATAGTAGAGCATTTGATCAACCTTGATAAAACGCTTGTCAACATCGAACTAGCAGGCTGCATAGTCGCAAGGATAAAATCATAATTCTATCAATTAATAACTATAATAGTTAGGTACCTATGCGGGATGAATAGCCGAAGTCCTGCTGAAGCAAAAGTTCTCAAGATCGTGGAATGGACTATATGCAGCGATATATAAGAAGTTAGAAGCTTTATAGGCATAATGGGTTTCTATTGGATATAGATAGAACATTATGCCTAGATAGCTAAACCCTTGATATATCTCTTGAAGAAAGGTATCATATTTATATGGACTAAGGATCAGTAGAATGCCATGGACACACTCAAGGACCATTTAATCAAGAGGCCTATTTTAGTCTCAATAGACTACTCAAAAGGCGCAGGGGTAATTATGCTTATAGTGGATGCTAGCAGCAAAGGTTAGGGATGCGGCTTAATGCAAGAAATCGATGGGAAGAGACATGCTATGCAATATAAATCTAGAGTCTAGACTGCATTGGAATGGACTTATGATGCTATCAAAAGGGAATGCAAAGCTATGCTTTATGCGATCAGACGGTTACGAAGTTACCTATATAGTATATACTTCATCCTTGAGACCGACGCCTAAGTCTTAGTCTACCAATTGAATGGCAATGCAAATAACATTCCCAGCGCTCTCATTATGAGGTAGATTGCATATATCCTCCTATTCGACTTCATTGTATGGCATATACCTAGAAAGAAGAATAGTATAGCAGATAGCTTATCTCGCAAGCTAGAAGGACCGTCTGATCAAATGGATCGAGACTGCGAGGGCGATATTAAGGACTTCATCGACGCTCAATTAAACGTTATATAGACAAGAACCCTAGACAATAGCTACTCGGAAGAACATAAGGAGATAGCGAAATTTCTAGTGTCATTATAGAGGCTAGAAGGAATATTGTCCCGAGACTTTAAGAGGCTCAAAAGGGTAGCTTAAATGTTCATAGTCAAGAAAGGAAAGCTTTGGAAGAGGCCTGCCTAGGATATAGCTCTCCCTAGGCTAGTAGTGGATAATAAAGAAACTCAAAGAAAACTCATTATAATATGCTATAAGGATCATAGGCATAAGAGGAGATAGATAACATATAAGCTCTTGGTAGATAGGTTCTATTGGAAAGGCCTTTGGAACTAAGTTGCGCAAGCTATCTTAAGTTGCCTAGAGTGTCAAGGGTATGCTAGTCTCAAGGCAAGAGAACTAGCTATATCAACTGCTCTAGGTCAACCAATGGAGAAGGTATACTTCGATATGCAGTACCTATCATTTGATTAAGGGAATGGCTATCTCTTGGAGGCAAGATATGACTTAATAGGGTAGTTAAAAGCATCCCCAATGAAGATACTAAACTCGAAGGTCTTCACCCGTTTTGCAAGGAATATCATTTAGAAGTTCAGTCTTATATTAGTTACTATTATTGATAGAGGACTAGAAATGAAGGCTATGTTTATTAAGGTTCTTATGGACCTAGGTGTGAAGATAGTTATAACCTCAGCATATAACCCAAAGGCCAATAGGATAGTAGAAGCCGGACATTACTCCATAATATTAGGCCTAGCTAAGATAATAGGGCTAAAATGGAAATAGAAGAACTTCCTAGGACTTATATTGCTAGTGGATAGGACTGCTATATGAGCATTACATAGAAAGTCAGCGTTTTAGCTTATGTATAGGAGGGAACCTATCTTGCCCCTGGAGATAGAATGTCCAACTTAGCGATTGATCAATTAAGACAAGGTTTAGATAAGTGAAGAGCTCTTAAAGGCCCGTTTTAAGGTACTTAATAGACATACCAAAGATATCGAAGAAGCCAGGAAAAGAGTTGCTACCTTCCGGAAGAAGCTATCGGAACGCACTAATGCTAATAATACCAATACCCTAAGGACAATGCCCTTAAAAGAAGGAGACCTAATGCTTAAATATAGCATGCCTAGAGCATTTGATCACTCACATACTGCCAAGATAGAGATGAAATGGGAAGGCCCTTACCGCATTAGCAAGAGATCATCAGTCTCTAGCGCCTATCACCTCCATACCTTAGATAGAATCAAGTTAAGTAGGACATTTAGCAGGGATTACCTAAAGAAGTTTATAAGGGACTCATACAATTGGTAGTCTTTAGATGCAGACAATTGGCTGCTAGCCAGAGAAGGTATTTTCAAGAGGAGCGAAATGCTTATTAAAGCTAAAGATAATGAGAGTGACTCCTTAGTTTTAATATTACTATTTAATGAAGATAGTAATAGTGACTTTGAACCATTTAATCAAGAGGATATTGATAAAGATAAAAGTCCTCTTGCTAGATTAAGGAGGTCTAGAGTGGAAGTTAAGATACCTACACTTAGCCGAGTAGTAAAATCAAGATATGCCAACTTCCTCTAAAGATTATGAAATCTTCTGCCAATACCCTAGAGGACTAAGGACTATTGCTATCATGGGGAGGAGAGTGCAATGAAGATAATAATTCAAGAGCTAAAACTACCTAGCCGCTAAACCTAAAGCGAAAAACCCCTATCGCTTAGGGAGGTAAAAGAGGAAGGAACAAAGGAAATTCTAAGCCCTTGAATTATAAATACCACAAGCACCGCAAGATCAAATGCTTCTATGAGTCACCTCTAAAGGAACATATAGAGCCTATATATTTAGCTCCATTTAAGTCACCATTTTCATAAGACACCGTTTTCCTTTTGCAGATATAACTCAAGGGTAGCCCCCTTAGCTATTGACCTATCGTTTCATTGAGTCATGAAGAACAAAGACATACTAAGAACATAATAAAGATAGATAAAGAGAACCAATAGATCAAATGGTTCTAATGAGTTTCATTTATACCAAGGAAGAGAACCTACTAAAATTCCACCCAACTCTAAAATACCCCAAAGCCCTAATATACCCTTAAAAGTCAGAAGAAGACACTTAACAAGGTCAAAACTGAGTGCTTTCAAGCTCATGACAACGCTTGCCAATATCCCTTATCTTCTATATATCGCTTATAGGCTAGATATTAATAATCCAAGGGCAGCTATGACAATTAAGAACCCTAGCAAAGT
This sequence comes from Nectriaceae sp. PG4201, assembly GCA_023628695.1. Classification (NCBI taxonomy): domain Eukaryota; kingdom Fungi; phylum Ascomycota; class Sordariomycetes; order Hypocreales; family Nectriaceae; species Nectriaceae sp. PG4201. The sequence goes on from JAMAKE010000272.1 coordinate 14,737, forward strand.
AAGTGTCAGAAGAACGGGAGGCCAGGTCAGAACAGCTTCCAGCAAGAGGAAGTTCAAGAGGTCCTGCATAAACAGCCTTGGCCTGGTAACCAATAAGGAAGCGCCATTTACACAAAGAATCAGCATTCTAAACACAATTAGCGCATGAGCCGTCCTAAAAGCCCTAAATAGAGAGACAGGCGTGGAAGGGATAGAGGATATGTTCATTGTTGCTAGTGACAGACTTCATATAAGAACGGATGCAGTGCTTGCATATCAAGGGATTCTGGCGTCCATGAGCAGCGATAAAGAAAGCCTTTAAGCATTCAAGGCAAGAGACAAGGTTTGCAATGAAGGAGCTGTCAAGATGCGCTACCTTAGCTGGGATATATATAGGGTTTAGTTCGACTGTTGCATACTTCTAAATGATTGATCGAAAGGGTTCATCCAGTCTCATGATATTATGGAAGAAGGAAAGGAGCGAAAGAGCCGACAATTTATCTTCGCTTTAGGCTAGCGGCTTAAAGCTCAACTCAACATAAAGTGGTTCGCCCATTCGACCTAGAGCTATCTAGCCACACAACTAAACCTCGAGGCATCTCTTGGCTATGGTCTTTAGCCTCTGGCTATAGACATCACTAGGGGTAGTCTTGTCAGTTCGACCCCCCATAGGAAGAGGATTGCCGCGAGTGAATTCGTCTTGATAGATATAATTGGTAGAGACAGCCCGAATGTCGGGAAGACAAGATGCAAGGACTGCAAAGAGAAGGTTGAGCTTATCACTATATGAAGAAGGCATGGTAGGCAGATTGATCAAATGGTTAAGGGTTAAATAAGAGAGCCACGATGCGGGAAGAATTGAATGTATAGTTATAAGAGGAGGAAAAGAATAGGAAAACGAAGAAAGGTTTAAATTAAGAGGTGAATGACAGGAGAGCTAATTCACTCCCTTGGAAGGTGCAGCCAGGACTCTGTCACCGCATAAGGTCAATGCAGCAGCCAAGAGAGTGATTCAAAAAGAGATTGAATTGACCGCAATACTTAACTCTCTCTCCTTCAACCTTTCACCCCCATAAATGCTTATACATCCTATCGTCCCTCTCTATATTCAAGCCTCTATCCCCTCTCCATTTGATCAATCAGACCTTAAATCCACTACCCAAGACCAACTGCCTGCAGACCTTCAGACTTATACGCAAACCTCCGAAGCCAAGCTACCTGCACTAGCATTTTCTGCCCTGCCCCGTCATTATTCTCAATCCTTAAGCCCGCCAACCATTTGATCAAGCGCATATCGATCGTCTTGACCCGCGATGGCTGCTAGATTGTCTATCGTTCCCTATATAGGGGGATACCTTGAACTCTCTCTCCTGTTAGCACACATTGAGTGTGAGGGAAAGGATCGCAGGCCATTGCCATATTATGACCAACGCGAAATGCACTCTAGAGTACCTTTAGAGAGGCTTATTATAAAGCAACCCCTTCAATTTCAAGGCCATACTGACTGGGATAAGATAGCAATGCCCTTTCTTCCTTACTATAAATGGCCGGAAGCTAAGTTCAAGGAAGAAATCGAAGCTATACCCCCTCGAATCCCTTTTTCTGCGACTACCTCGAAGATATATAATAAAGCCTCTTGGCCATAATATGCATATAATCTCTAGAAGTTGCTCCTCGATATGCAAGACTGCAACTAGGCCTTTAACTTCGGTCTTCAATCTTTGATGCAGACTCTTAGATATGGGCTAGAAGACTAGTTGGTCATTGCTCCTAGGGAGATCACAATCTATGCAAGATCGATTAAATAGAACCCGGGACATAATGAGCCTAAAATAAACCCCTTATTGGGTGAGGGCATCGAGATAGTGAGCTATGAGGTTACCTTAGGCTATACTATACTAGAAGCTATGAAGCTAGCGATGCATGATCGCCGCTTCCTTGCTAGATTGATTAACTATAATAATAGTCATTAGGCCTCTTATATTTAGGATCGCTATAAGGGCCAATTCTATCTATTTAACTCTATATATAACAGCCGCAAGAGGCAATTTAAGAAGACTGCATATGCCTAGAGATAAGCCTTGGTGCATATAGGGATACTATTCAACTTTGATATCTTTGGGATCCCTTTGATACCTTAACCTATATCATGGGAGTATAGCTATATTTGCATTGCTATGCTCTTTTATAACCTTTATGGTCTAGTGGGCAATAACTACTACTAGACTATTGAACTTGCAAAAGAAGAGATTATAACCTTCTTTGAGAATAGAGGCAAGCAATTAAAACCGAGACCATTTAATCTAATGGTCAAGGACTGGATGCAGGGACTTAAGTATATTATTAATAATACTGCTAAAGAGAAGGCTATTACCGACTTAATGCGAGGTTTCCTTGTAGCTATCATCATAGATAAACTCAGAATGAGAGGGCGCTTATACTTCAAGGGTAGAGTCACGCAGCCTATGGTCAGTCATAATGGTCTATATAGACCTCTCGCACCAGGACAAAAGACAGTCCCCCAGAACGAAGCTTATATAGGCAAAGGAGGGTATTAACTATATATTAGACGCAGAGACACTATCATAGACCCAATAGCCTTCAAATATCGAATCATCAAAAGAAGTCTTAGCATAGCCAGGCAAGATCAGGTGGAATACCCTCTCTTCAAAGCAAGGGAACCAGCCGAATCATACTAGGATGACTACCTCCCTGCTGGCCTCATCGAACATTATAAGAAGAAGGGGGTAGTCCTTCACGATGGAGGATTTAAGGTCATGACCAAGGGATCAAATGCTTTTGCATCTATGGATATCGCCTCGCTACCGTTTATCTATGAGAGACCTCTAAATCTAATGCGTCCAGAGGAAAATTGGGGAAAGCGGCCCTTGGCAAACTCGGCGCCCTTTAGCAAGGTTGGCAGTGATAGAGTGAAGGTTTCTTAGAAGAAGACCAAGGGATTAAGTGCTTCGAGCTCCCTTCTTAGCTCCCTTAATATGCAAGCCACCCCAGAAGGTCTCGAGCTGGCCATGAAGGAGCTGGCTATTGGCAGTAAGAAGACTAGAACTATTCCACGAAGGCCTACCATACAAGATGCTATGATGACCAGTATATTGCCTAGTAACCTCGAGGATTACAACCCGCAAGGACTGCAGGAAGCCGGGAGAGCTATGGTATATCATGCTCGCAATGCTCTTCGGCCTCCCTTACTCCCAATGCAACGAACTAATTACCTGCCTAAGTCCAGGACATATGCAACTTATATCCTTAATAGTCTCATTAGCATTAATCAATGGGATTAGATCCTCGACCAAGCTATTTAAGGTATTATGCGCAAGGAGGCGCCGATTGAAAGTCGCCAAGATCGGTATAAACAGAGGTACAGTTAGACTTAGAAGGTCATGGGGAGGAAGGATGATGGGAGGGAAGTTGCTCGATGGGAGACTGGGACTTGATCAAATGGTTTATGCAGACTTTAAGCATAGTTTAGCTAAGCTGGTGATCGAAGACTACTTTGGGGTCGAGGATACTTATACCTAAGGATAGGCAGTATCCTCGAGGGGAGGTTTATGTTGGCATTAGAGCTCGCACACTATAATTGGTCCATTTTCATAGTCTTTAAGTATTTAAGGATGCATTTGTCCTTAGTAGAATGAGATAGGCAGACTTTCCCTTGACTTTATACTTCCTTCTTGAAATGTATTATTAAATTGAATTGTTCCTCAATGAACTCTTTCCCT
>JAMAKE010000273.1:0-18387 GCA_023628695.1 Nectriaceae sp. PG4201
TCTTTATAAGCAAGAACTATTAATAGATAAGGGCTAGGTCTTTGCATTAGGCCCTTTTATAGTTATATTTGCAAAATAAATGCATTTAAAGCTATAGTTGCTACTTAATAAAGTTATAAGCTTAGCGCTAGCTAATAAGTTATGCCTCTTGCTTAGCAAGCAATTAATTAGCCATTTCTTTAATAGCAAGTAGGCGCAAAGGAAACCCTTAGGAATTTAAGTTAAGGATATACTTTATAATTATCTATTTCTTTAGATTAAATAGCTTATATCTATTTAGCTTAGTATTAGCTTGAGAAGTGATGCCTTCTTAGTAGTAATATAGCTAGGTTTTAAGGACTTAATAGATAGCTATAGCGCAATAGATACTTAGCTTTAGGTCTTGCTAAAGAGCTTAAATAGCAAGAAGGATATTTACTTTAATATTTAATAGAGGTATAATTTATTATTAAGAATTAATTAATTAAATAGAAAGGAGGGAAGATAAGGGATTTATAAGCTACTTATTTAAATAGGCCGCTTAATTATTATATATATTATTAATTTAACTTAACTATTAACTAAAGAACTAGCTAGGTATATATTAATAATAATAATATACTCTCTATAAATAATAAAGAAATTATAAAGAGATCTTAAAACTTAATTAATAGTAATGAGTTTAAGTATAAGATAGACCTCTTATTAAGCTTAAAAGGGATAAGATATAAGCATAAAAGAAAAGTAAGAAAGATAATTGCAAGAATAATAAAATAAATATATTAACTTAATAATAAAATTAAGAAATAAGAAAAGGAGTAATTAAATAGGCTTAAGAATATCTTAATAGCTTATTAAATATATAATAAACTATTTGCTAAAGAACTAAAGATAAGTCTATTAAAATATAGTCTATAGGACTTTAAAATTGAGATATAAGATAGAGAGCACCTTAGATTTAAATAACTTATTAACTTAAATAAAGCTAAATTAAGTAAACTAAGAAGATATCTTAAAGAGATGCTATAAAAAGGTTATATTAAGAGATTAATATCTTTAGTAAGATATCTTATATTCTTTATACCTAAGAAAAATAGGAAAGTATAACTAGTTATTAACTATTAATAATTAAATAAGATTACTCTTAAAGATTAAATGCTATTGCTATTAATTATTAAAATAAAGGACTATCTTTATAAGATAAAGTAGTTCATAGCACTTAACCTTAAAGAAGCTTATAACCTTATTTATATTATATTAAGATATAAATAGAAGATAGCAATTTAAACTAAATATAAACTATTTAAATACTTAATAATGCCTTTTAAACTTATAAATATATTAATAGCATTTTAAATAATAATTAACTATATATTATATAAGTACTTAGACATTTTCATTATATATTACTTAAATAATATCTTAATCTTTTTAAGAACTAAAGAAGAATATATAGAATATATTTATAAGATATTAAAAGCATTATAAGACATTAAACTTTTAGTTAAACTAAAGAAAAGTAAATTCTATACTTAAGAAGTAAAGTTCTTAGGATATATTATTAGTTTAAATAAGATTTAAATAGATCTAAAGAAAATAGTAGCAGTTAAAGACTAGCTATAACTATTAAACCTCAAGGAAGTTTAATTATTCCTAGGATTTATTAATTATTATTGCAAATTCATTAGAAACTTCAATAGAATAGCAAGACTACTTATAGAGTTTATAAAAAAGGAAAAAGACTTTAAATAGGATATAAAAGTAAAAAGAGCCTTTAACTCTATTAAGAATGCAATACTTAGCAAGCTAGTCCTAATAATATTTAACTTAAATAAGGAGATTAAACTAGAAATAGACATATTAAACTTTGCACTTAAAGCATAAGTTAAATAGCAAGATAAAGATAGAAAGTTGCACTTAATAGCATTTTACTTATATAAATTATATAGAGCAAAACTTAACTACCCTATTTATAATAAGGAATTTCTAGCTATTATTAATACCTTTAGAGAATTTAAATATTACTTAAGAGGAGGAAGATATAAGGTCAAGGTTTATATTAACCATAGAAATATTATATACTTTGCTATAATATAATAGCTAAGTGGAAGATAATTATAATATGCTAAGTATCTATTAAAATTTAACTATATAATAATTTATAAAAAGGGAACTAAAAATAGCAAGGTAAATATTATTAATTAAAGAAGTAACTTTAATATAAAATGACCTAAGGCAAATAAATAAATTTTAAAGTATATATTAAAAGGATACCTTACTTAAAAATATATTGCAAAAGCTATAAAATAAAGAAAACTATTAAAATAATATCTCTAGATAATTAAGAAACTAAGACTAGCAATAGACTTTATAAACTATATATAATTATGCAATAGGAAAATATATTATTATAAAGGATTTATTAAGATCCTTAATATAATGCAAACTAAACTACTTTATAAGATTTATTAAACTTATAGACTATATAATAATAACTTAAAGAACTTAAGAAGAGAAGTAATAAAAATATATTATATAAACTATTTAACTTATAACCTTAGATAGATATTGAAATAATATAACCTATGCCCTTAAAGATATTTAAGCATAATATTTAAAGTAAAAACTAATAAATTAATAATAAAGGAAATAAAGGAATATAACAATAAATTATTAAAAGGAAATAAGATAAGTATATTGCAAGTATTAACTTACTTGCAAGAATAATTAATATAATAAATATATAAATACCCCTTATATAAATACTAAGGAATTAATAAGACCTTAAAATGAATTAAAGAAACCTATACCTTTAAGGGAATAAAGAGAATAGTCAAAGAAATAATTAAGAAGTATAAGCTATATATAAAGACTAAGGCATAATACTATAAACTATATAAATAATTATAACTACTCTTAGTTATAAAGTGACTATAGGACTTAATTATAATAGATTTCATTATTAAACTATTAATATTAAAAGACCTTATTATAGGAGTATATTATAATAGCATTTTTATTATTATTAATAGATTCATTAAATTTATATATTATATTCCTTATTAAGAAAGCACTATAGCTAAAAATATAGCTTATATCTTTCTATAGCATATCTTTAGAATTCATAGACTATTAAATAAGATATTATTAAATAGAGAAATGACTTTTGCATTTAAATTCTAATAAGCCTTAACATTATAAATTAAACTTAATTATTAACTTACTATAGCCTTTAAAGCCTTAATAGATAAATAAATAGAATAATTAAACTAAGAATTAAAAGCATATTTATAATATTATATTAACTATAAATAAAATAACTAGGTAGAAATATTGCTAGTAATATAGTTTGCTTATAATACTTCTTACTATATAAGTATTAAGATAATATTAGCTTATATTAATTTTAAGTTTACCTTAAGGGCTTTTTATATATAATAGAAAGAGGGCCCCTTAAACCTCAAGGCAATATTAATAGCTAATAAACTAAAAGAACTATATAAGAAAATAAAGAAGGAATTAAAATATATTAAAAATAAAATAAAGAAATATTATAATTAAAAAAGAATTAAAGGACTAACCTTTTTAAAGGGAGATATAATCTTATTATCCACTAAAAACATTACTATAAAAAGACCTAATAAAAACCTTAACTATAAGTATATTAAACTATATAAAATCATTAAAAAAATATTAAAAAACAATTATAAACTAAAACTACTATTAAAAGTTAAACTATACTTAATATTTTATATCTTATTATTAAAGTTAATAAGGGATATAATTATAATAAAAATAAGACTAAATAAAACTAAAGTTAAAGGACTAAAAGAATATAAGATAAAAAAGATACTTAATAAATAGAAAATTAATAGCAAAACTCATTATCTTATTAAATAGCAAGACTATAATAATAATAAAAATATATAGAAACTACTTAAGCACCTTATATATTGCTAAAAGGAGCTTAAGAAGTTCTATTAATAATATTAAAGTTTAATAGCAAGGAAGGATCCAAGGGAATATTCTTATAAATAGCATCCTAAGTCAATATAAAGTCCTAGTCTAACTACTCCTTGATAGAGGAATGATATAGCAAAGAACTAGATGCTATAGTGGCTTAATAAGCTACCTCGCACTTTGCCTCCTCCTTCTTAACCCTCTTTAACTCCTCTATGCTATTGATACCCTATGAAACTGCCTGCATTATCTTCTTAAACTATATCTTCTTCTATTTGCAAAGCCATTTAACCTTGGCATCTATTTAGCGCTGCTCCTCCTTAGCCTGCTCAAGCTTAGACTTTATTCTTAAATATTAAGTAGCGATCTAGCGAAGCTAGGCACTTAAAATACCTATGAAATTGCAATATAGAAGGTTTAGATAAATATACTTAATGCACTAAGAAGAGTCAAGGGGAGACGCATCATAGAAATTAAATCCCTTAGCTTTATAAGAAGAATAGGAAGGCATTATAATAAAATTCATAAGAATTATAGAAAGAAGAAGGTTATATTACTTAGTTTTATAATAAGAAGGCTTTTTCTTAGAAATATAGCTAGATATAATATTAGCATATAAAAAAAAATAAGTATAGAAGAAAGTTATAAACTAATAGGCAAAGTTAATAGGCAACCTATTTAGTGGCCTTGAGGGCAAGACTAATAGAGAAGGGATATTATATTATAACTTAAATAAGAAGAAGGTTATATATCTATTGACCTATTAAGATATAAACTAATAATAAATAGATTATTAAGTTAGCCTAATAATTTAAATTATTAGCTCTTAATAATAATCTAATAATTTAATAATACTTATTAAGTATATAGACAATAGTAATAATTACTCTTTAGATAGGATAGCTCGATAGCTATTAATAATACTTAGTTACCTTAATTACCTTTATTGACTATTACTAGATATAATAAAGTCCTCCTTATATATTGCCTAGATATAATGCCCTTAATCTTCCTATAGCATAAACTAATATAATTAGTTTATCCCCTTAGTAGATAGATAGATAGGTACTTAATTATTATATTAAGATAAAATAAATAATATTTATTTATTATATAAGATAGCTCTATAGCTATTAATATAACTTAATTAATTTAATATCTTAATTAACTATTATTAAATAAATAAGTTTTCTTATATTTATATTACTTAGATAATGTCTTAATATATCTATAAATAAGCTTTATTAACTAGGGGCTTATTAGTTTAAGATAACCTTAATTATTATATAATATATATAATAAGCAAGTAAGCTAGATAAGTAAGTAAGCTAAAAATCTCTTAAACCTCCTTCTTTCTATTTAATTAAATAGTTCTTAATAATAAATTATATCTTAATTAAATAATAAAGTAAAGATTATTCTTGCCCTTTAAGCTCTTTAGCGAGACCAAAAGCTAAGCATCTATTGTGCTATAGCTATCTATTTAGTCCCTTAAGTAACCCTAGCTTACTATTAATAAGGCAATACTCCTTAAGCTAATATTGCAGCTAATTTGCAAAAGCTATTTAATCTAAAGGAATAGATAATTATTAAGTATATTCTTAACTTAGATTTCTAAGGGTTTCCTTTGCGCTTACTTACTATTAAAGAAATAGTAAATTAATTGCTTGCTAAGTAAGAGGCATAACTTATTAATAAGTGCTAGGCTTATAACTTTATTAAGTAATAACTATAGCTTTAAATGCATTTATTTTATAAATATAATTATAAAAGGGCTTAATATAAAGACTTAGCTCTTGTTATTAATAGTTCTTACTTATAAAGAATATAATAGCTAAGTATAGCATTAAATTAAATAATCTTTATAACTTTAATAAGACTAGCTTTCTTATAAGTATAATTAAAAGTAAACTAATTATAATAAGAATAAAAAGGCAAGGAAACTTATAATTAATTTAGCTTAAAAGCTATAAATAAGTTATAATTATTTAAGCTATTAATATAAAAGAGTAAATAATCTTACTATTTATTATAATTATAAGTTAATATTATCTTATAACTTAATATTAAGATTATAATCTCTTAAGTAATTAAGCTATCTTAATAACTTAAAATAGCTAAATTAATAATAAGATAAGCCTTAAGTAGCTAAAGCACTTTAATTAATATATAAAAGCTTAATTAAATAGTCTTTATTATCTTTTAATCCTTAATAAGTATAAGAGCTATTATTCTATTAATTTTAAGAACTATTATAAGGAATATAAGATTATTATACTTTATATATTACTTTATTTATTATATTTACTTTAGTTACTTAATATTAAGTGCTTTAAGCTACTTAAGAAGGTATATAGCAAGCAAATAAAGCATTTAATTAAAGGCTTTATAACTTATATCTTAAAGACTAAGTTCTTCTTAGCATTTTATATTATCTTCTAAGCCTCCTTTATAGAGAAAAATATTAAGAGAGGTTTTAAAGGAGCTAAGCTTATTTCTCTTAACTTAGAAGCAGTTATTTAAAAACTTAATATATAGTTGCAGACTCTAATGCCTACTAAGGAGGAGCCTAGCCTGCCCAACCCTTAGGTCTCAGTAACACCAAAGACAGCTAGCGAGGCTAGGTCTTAGATAGAATACCTAAAAAGACAAATCCATAGGCTCTAAAACAGCTCCCCAGTCTCTATCTTAGATGCCTTGACTTCTCTTTCTAAAGGAGCAGAAGTAATTATGCATTAGATAGCACTATTGAAGTCTGAGGTACGGGACCTTCGGCAGGCAAATAAGACTCTTAATAGGAGGCGCAGAGCAAAGCGGACCCGGCTGCAGAATAAAGGGAAGATGACTATATAGGAAGGAAGGGATGCAATTGATCAAATGGTTCTTGATATAGAGGGAGAAGCTGAATTGTCTAGATATGTAGGGCAAGGAAGGGGGGCCCAATCGAAGGAAAGGCGCTGTGGGCTATGCCGCTAACCCGGTCATAATGCAAGAACTTGTAAGATAGTAATTGAGACCTCTGGAGAAGAGGATAGCGATTAGCCTCAATTTGATTAAAATAGTTAGTTGTGTTATTATCGAGATTCTTAGTTAGAAGGTTAATTGAAGTGGCCCACTCGCTTGTCTGGCCCACTCGCTTATTATATACGTTAAATACTTTAAATATATTAAGATATTTAAGCCTAAGCTTATTGTTCCTGCTTCCAAATCCTAGCTGGCATATATATTAATAAATGCATCGTAATGGCGCCCTTTCTAAATGAGGCCGAGGCCTAAATGCTAGTTCCATCGGCGCTAGCATAGCCAGAGAGATCCCCAGCATCGAATTTCCCTTTGCGTTGACATCTGGCAGCGCTGCAACCTTGCTCGCATGCACGCCATAGACCTGGATAAGGTAGAACCGATGGTATGACACTATGGAAGAGGGCTCTCAGTTTTCGGGCTGCGATATGAAGGAATCCATCCTCGGCGGCTATTTCCCGATGCGTCGAGAGGGATTATCCAAGGCCCTACTACTTTGCGAGCGCGTCATGCTTGATGAGAGCAAAGTTCAAGATGAAGTTTGCTAGTGTCAAGGTTGTCCCTGGGGATGCTTGTAGAAATGTATTGGTCAATTTCCCGAGCGAGGCCGTGGTAAGAAAAGCAGCGAACTCAAGAAGAACGAAACGACAAGGTGCCTGGGGCGTGATGAGTAGGTATAAGCGAGCTACGTCGCTCAATTCTTGTTCCTCAATAGGCTCGGTACTCAATACAATTGGTGAACAAATGAGCCTAAAGCTGGACTACTTGAATTGCCTATTGGTTGGCTCGCGATGGGCTGAGAAGACGGGAAGCAACATTTGGTTGGGAGCGTATATGTAGAGGCACAGCAATGCGTTTTGGCACTGCCAACTTAGATATATGTAAATGTGTAATTTCAGGCAGGCTCTTGCTTGGGTAGATGCTTGTAGTTAATGGTTCCTGAGCCATGTAAAGGTGTTCATTCCCTCTTATGTGTTGGTACTGCATACAAAACGAAGGGTTAATTGGAGAGAGAACGCGACTGTCAATATAGCACACGACATAGCTGTCCTTCAAATTTTCTTCTAGTCTTTGTGATGTGATATTAAAGCTCAGCACAGGCGAGAGGTGCACGTTTTACTTGGGCCGGGGCGTTCTACTGCTGTGTGGCTTTCCATGCAGATGGAATCAGGCTGCAACGCATCGAGAACGAGCCTCCAGCTCTGGCGGGCAATGCAATGTGTTGGGAACAGGGATCATAAGGTTATGCATTTTCATTAGACCGTTCCAACTACTTTGGTAAGGAGCTCTTCTCCTTATCATCAAAATTCGGGTTGCTTCACACACATATATTAGTATTATCCTTAGGGATTTATCTTCAGCAAATCTTTCTGCTCTTCCAATCCTTTCTCTTTAGACCATTTGATCTATTGGAGTTCAAGATAAAACTCCTTTTATTGTCTATTATTTGATTAGCCTGATTTGCAGGCAGATTTGATGTCTTATCCTCCTTGAAACCCTCAAGCAGTTATTCTGGGTGGTGTGGTGTGGTAACTCCCCGTACAAAACCACGAGACCACGCTAACCCTGAAAACAAGAGAGAAGCAGGTTGTAGCGCCAGCTAACACTAGCCTAACAATCTCTCGTGCCCTATTTGCCAATCCAGACATTTTAAGACCCCCAACCTTGATCCAAAATCTCTCTAGCCTTCAAGGGCTTAATATCAGGGAACGCATCATTGAGCGTCTTTTCAGGCTTAAAATCGAATTGGCCGTCCTCAAACATAGTGCCAAAATAAGCCAGCATGGATTGGAACACCTCCTTAGGGACAAAGTCGTAGGAGGACTTGTGTGCCGGAAGTTCAGTTATTTTACCTCCCCGGAGCTTCTCCACAGAGTCATACTCGACGTTGAATTTCGTTCCTAAGAATGGCATTAGTAATGAAACAGAGCAGATCAATGGGGTCAGAGCGAAATACTTCTGGCTTCCTCGGCAAGCTTGCGGAACTCATTCCACGTGAGTTTGTCGCCAATGACATATGACTCCTTCTCCCACTTGTCTAGGCCTAGCAGTCTTGCTGTATACCTCGCGACATCAAAACTATGCGTGAAGACCACTGGCACGTCCCCGGAGCCGGGGATACCAGCAGCATTGTTCGCTACATCAAGAACAAGGGTAGTAGGCTGGAGGTATGACTTAACCTTGGGCATGCCAAAGTAATCAAGGAAGAAGCCGTTTAGAATTGTGGTCCACTCTAGTGATTTGGTTTTCTCTAATTCTTCTCTCGATAGAATCTTTCCCGAGGCGGCATAGAAGGAGGCCTGTCTGATGGTGGGATCTGTATCAGCGGGTATCGTTCAAGAAAGGTAAGGTGGTTAGGAGGGCATCTTGCTACCCACTCCTTCTCGTAGGGAGCGCCAAACACGCTGGCAATGAATCTCTTGGTGACAAAAGATTCTTCAGAGGCGCGGATGAGGGGCAGCTCCGCGTCTGGAGGCGCCGACCCGCCCAGGCCTATCGCAGAGACAACTGTGTCAATGTTGTTTTTCTCGAGCACCTCGACAATGCTAGGCACGCTGGAATAATCCACAGGTACAATACAGGCGCCCAAGGTCTTTTCGAGCTCGGGGTTTTCCTATAGTGGGTTAGGAGAGAATACAGTTCCATTTTCGGGAGAATGCGTACTTTTCTTGACAGAACAATGACCTTGTACTTGCCCAATGCTACAATGGCCTCAGTGATGGCGCGGCCAAGGCTGGCGGTTCCGCCGGAGACGGCAACGACGGAAGTCATGCTGAAGATGAGAGTGTGGCAAGGGATGAAAAGACGTTCAGGAGGAGGTCTCTGCGTCGTGCCTGAGTCGGAGAAGATAAGCCAAAGAGAATATACAGAAACTAGAGTATTTACTAGAATCGATTCACCGATGGAACAGGGCGTCAAATTGCATCATTCGATTAATCGCTTACATTCCTGGGCAATGCATACCAGAGTCGTTAGCGTCATAAACTTTGCCGGACTTTGTTAGCGATGCCGAGGGGGGGAAATCGTGCTGATGCGCCTGGCTGGCAGTGGATCCTCCGAAATGGAGGGCCAAGGTAACCTGCGGTCCCCGAGAGCACCGACCCGAGATCATGCAGCAATCTTCCAGGTTTGTTAGCCCACCAACATGTCACTTCCTTGTCGCGTTATATCTCGTCTGCCAAGGATCATGCTTTGAGAGGCCGGAACTTTGAGGTTGGAGGAATTGGCGTATCCGTGTTCACGCGCTCCTGCGCAACCCAACAAGGGAAGCATATATTCCCTGCGGCACTCTTCTCTTAACTCTTAGCTACTGTCCATGCTCTTACTCCCAATTTCAGAATTTCGCCTTGTGCCGGATCAATATGCGATTTTATCCTCCACAGTCACAATACTGTACTTGTCTACTAAGCATCTTTAGTCTCTTAACCTCGTCTCGCCGCCTGGAAGCCTCATAGTTGACTCTGGTGCCAATGGTTTTATAGGAAGTCATATCGCCGACCGGCTGTTGGCTATAGAATACCCCGCTTGGTGCCTCAATGCCCACTGACGCCCTATGCCGTCACCATCAAGTGGTCTTTGTATTGACTAGAAAATAACACTCGGGTGCTCAGTTGTAGAGTGATTTTCATCTGCCGAAGAAGCACAGCGCTTGTATCTGTAAGCGGCTTGCGGAGATGCGAGAGCCCGAATGTGCTGGCCCGCTCGGACTCCGCTTTCCTCGGAGCTCCGTGATTAGATGTAACACGCCCGCCCCATGGCCACACCGCCCAGCCCTGGTCATGGAACTAGACAATCTCAACTCAAGTACGCTCATCAATCAGGTGCAACCATAATCTTCGATTGTTGGGATGGCTGGATCACGAGCCACAGCGGTAAGCATCCCTCGAACAACCCGCTGCAGGCGACGTGCAACAGTACTGATTAAGGCGGTCCCAAAGTGTGATCAGTGTCGCAGACGCAAGGTAGGTCTAGGTCTGTGCCTCATCTATAGTCATACCAGAGCGACCAAACGCTGAACCACCTAGATCCGGTGCGACACGGAGACTCCATGCTCTCATTGCAGTCGTTCGGGACGGCTCTGCACCAATACGGGCCCAGGCCAGAGGTTGAAGGAGCCTCGACGGAGAGTGTTCATCACAAAGCAATAGTACCAGGCCCCAAGCTCTCTCCTCTCCGTGATCACTCACACGTCTGCTCTTCCGGTCTAACTATAGCCTTTAGTGAGCAGAAGATTGACTTCATTATTGATCGCCTTTCAGCCGTAGAGACACTGCTCACCAATAACAGACTCGCCAGTCCGGCCCAACATGGATGCTCATGCCACCACATCCCACCAGCTGCGATAACACCTCACGGCAACCTATCGCACTCACGCAGCTCATCCACAGTATTCGATCACGACGATTCAGCTTCGGCCGTCGAGGGTTTGTCCTCCCTAACGGCCCAGATTGCGAAGGCCGCCATGTTTGCCAAGTCTTCTGGCCCCTCAGACCTGCAGTTCGCGGATGCTATTAACTCACTGAACCAGGCCCTGAGGCTGGAACCACAGACTGCGCCGGATGGCCATACCAAGCGGGCGCCTTCTCAGCCTCTAGGATACAGAGCCATGCCTATGCCTCCGCTATCTGCCGTGGTCGGAATACTGAGGAAGTTGAAGGGTAAACCCCAGGTTCCGTTCGCTAGTATATTAGCTAATGCCTCACCTCGTCTTGCACATAGAGAACCCACCTCCCGCCTTCTCGGTGATACGTAGCTTCATGCCGGTAGAGGATTTCATCACCTTGTGTCGGAAAGTCTACTTCTGCATGGATGATTATTCTGACAGTGCTTTCATTATTGTCAGTTCTGGGTTGTACTCCCTCTTTCGCGAATACTTCAATGACACCGAAGATGGTTCTTCCCAAGGGCAATACTGGGAATATAGCTGTCTATGCAGGGATGCTCTCGCAACTACTCTGGCAAATGTGGATGCACTATTGCCGGCCTGCATGGAAAGTGTTCAGGCTCTACTGTTGGGAGTAAGTTTCCAATCCTTCGTCTCTGCCGTCTCTCTCCTTGCTTAACCCACCACATCATTTAGGCATCGCACGCTATCGAGTTGGCAAAGGCCTGGCTGGCTTGGCGCCTAATCTGCGTTGCTGCGCAGCTCTGCTTTACATTAGGGTATCACGACAACGCCCTAGGAACCGGCGATGAGACGGAGACGAGAAACACCAAGTCCCTTGTGTTCTGGCATATCTATTCCTTAGAGAAGGGCCTTTCGCTACGGTTGGGGAAGCCATCTATTATCCGTGATGAGGACATTACATTACGCAGCGACTTCGACAACCTTTCCCTACCTGACCCTTGGTCTCGCATGCTATCATTCTGGGTGGGCAACGCGAGAGTTCAGGGCAAGGTTTATGAGCTTCTATATAGTGCCATGGCGCAATCAACCTCGAAAGCCGAAGTCTTACACCATGCCGATCACTTATTGACCGAACTAGAATCGGTCAAACAGAGGGCTCAACCAGTGCGGCATTACTTCCTTTTAGATTGTCTATGAGAGATCTGACGATTGCAATGGCAGATTTTCGACCTAGGGATCCCGTCGCCCCACCTTAATTACATGGAGGACATCCTTTCTATGTCCCACAGAGTCACATATTACACAACAGCAACGACTATTTGCCGGGCCAAAGTGTTTTCTGACCCAGATACTCCGTTCTGGCAGAGTCTGATGTACAACGCCAGAGCTGCCATGGCTGCACATGAGGAATGCATGCAAATGACTGAATCAAATGGTTACTTTAGATCTATCTACATTCATTGGTATGTTCAGGAGGTACTTTAGGAGTCGGCAGACTTACTTAACTGTCCAGCGACTGACATGGTTCAATTCTTTAGGACAGTCCTATATTCACCTTTCGTGCCCCTTCTTGTCATGCTTTGTAGTGTCATGAGAACCGCTGATTTGGTAGATCTCGGCAGACTCGAGCAATTTGCTACGTCTTTGAAGCCGTCTGCCGCCTTATCACCCTCGGCAGACAAACTGCACCGACTCAGCCAAAGCATCTATACGGTTGCGAGCCAACACGTAAAGGCGAGGCAGAATTGTCTCGACGATACTACAGCTCCATCTTCGAGTCCTATAGGTCATTGGACATTGGGGTGGCCGCCTATTGGGAGTGGTTCCGTGACTTCAATCGACAATAGCAATGCCATTTCCCTGCCGCAGGTGGGGCACTGGGGTCTCGGAGTTCACCTCGGGATGGGATTCCTCGAGGAGGATTTCTACCAGTTTAACATGTCATCCACTTTGTAACTTAGGTACTTGTAGGCATCGAGATGGGGCATGATACGGCGCTACCATGAGGACAAAGTAGCAGCTCGGTCCCGAGCGATTATACAATAAATACCTATGAGAAGGTTTCCCTTGACACTCTTCACTAGAGTGTTTTTGTTCTGTTCTTGGCGTACCTGTCTCTTATCCTTGCAATCAATTGCGATAGAAGCAAGCATGTTAGCAATGCTTGTGTCTAATCTTCACAATTAGACTACCAGGCACGAAATAGCAAGTCTAATAGAGTGATATTGCAAACCCTGCCCCCTTCCCCCGCGCCAGATCCCGTATCCACCTAACCACATAAATTAACATTACCGTTTTTAAACAGCCATTGCGCATTCAGCTAATTCCTACAAAAGCTATAAGTTATATCAAATTGAACCCTAAAGAGTGTAGTCTCTACTGATGTATATCAATATTTAGTAGCAACCGCGTGCATCAATCACAGTCTTTATTCTCTTTGGCGTTGATTCAAGTTAGATTCTCAAGACGTCCCTATTAAGTGACCCCAGACTTCAATCGCGTCATCAACGAGGCGTCCCAAGAGGCCTCATTCTTCGCCGGCAAAAGCATTTGCAAGCAGTCATGAATAACCAAGCCCGTAACGCCTCCACGCTAGTCTCACCGTCGCCAGCAAAGGGGGTTAATTCGCAGAAGAAGTCATACGAAAAGGTGCCAAAGAACAAACATCTTTGAATACTGTATCAGCCTAACCTTCCTTTATTCGTTCTTACCCTCTAGCTTTCGCCACTGTTTAGAGTCAAAGATTGCTCAAGTTGAAGAGTATTATTCTACCCTCTTGCAGAAGACCCAGCCTCGCTTGCCTCCCTCACCACGAGCGAAAGAGCTTTTGTCAGAGAAACACCAGCGATTCCAAAATTCAATACCGCGATCTGCAAGCTTCTTGCGAATGCGCTAATATCATCTGGGAAACTAGCCTAAGGTTTGGCCGACTGAGTTAATGCACGACAACAATAGAAAGAAAACCGAGACGCGTTGTGTTAAAGATCTCATGATCTCTGCAAACGGTTGTCAGTGCCCTAGTGGCCAATGATCTTGAGAAGAGTCTCCACTGAACAGGGTTTACCACGGGCTAAGAACCGGAGTCGGTCTTGTCGGAGACCGAATGGATGCGCCGGCAACGGTCTGTAACCTCGTGCTCCACCAAAATCGAGATTGAATTGTCAAAAACTCACTCTCTCCTCTAACGCTCCCCATCCACGACTAGACTACCCTAGCTCAACAGCGCCATGGGTAATTGGCGCAGGCCAAACACTACAAACCCGATATGATTATGCAACCATGTCAGGCCATCTTGGCTCTAGGTCGCTGATGGTGATACTCAGCAGTGGAGTATAAGTAGTAACTACTTCTCTCGATCCGGCGAGCTGGAAAAAAAAGTGTATCCATATTCTCAGTACAACACACAGTCATACTCAAGCCATGACTGTTGCAATTGCTGGCGGTACCGGCGGGCTTGGCCGTGCACTCGTAGAAGCCATCAAAGATCGAGGCAGGCATCAAGTGCTAGTTCTGACAAGAAAGGTAACACTCGAAGTCAAACTCCGTACCAAAAGTTGGTAAAACTAACGCGGCCAAGGATACGCCGGGCCTGGCGGCGCGCCTGGCGGCGCGCCTGGGTGCCCCTGTTTGCGCGGTAGATTACTCTAATGTTAATTCCATCGCATCCGTTCTTGAGGAGGGGGAGGTCGAGATAGTCATCTCAGCCGTGAACAATATTAGTGGCGACAGCAGTTCGGAGACTAACCTCATCCATGCTGCCGAGAAGTCGAGGCCAACTAAGAGGTTCATCCCAAGCTATTTTGGGACCCCATACACCCCGGAGTAAGCGCCTAAAGCACCCTTCACTCTACGAGCAATTCCCCTTTCTAACTTATCATCTCCCCTGGACAAAGGCAGTACGAGTCATTTCCTCCAGCATTGGCTAAGAAAGCTGCGATAAAGGCACTAGAAACCACCTCGTTAGAGTGGACTAGGGTTTATAACGGCTACTTCCTAGACTACTACGGAACGCCAAAGTTCAAGTCATACTTGGACGATATTTCCTTCTTCATTGACATGCGGAATAATTTCGCTGCCATTCCTGGCTCTGGGGAAACGCCGGTGGTTTTTACCCACTCATTCGATGTTGCAAAGTTCGTGGCAGCTGCGCTTGATCTGCCAAGATTGGGAACAAACCTTCTGGATTGTTGGCGATAGAATCACGTGGAACGAACTTGCCAAGCAGGCCCAAGAAGTTAAGGGTAAGTGAGCGTCGTATTTTTTATTGCCTCGACTGTTTATTGCCTCCTCTCTAACGCTCGATGCCAGGTATTCCCTTCTATGTGACATATGATTCAATTGAGACCCTCCAAACGGGTGTCGTTACTGAGCTCCCTGTGCACCCCAAGTTCTATGATGTTTACCCCAAGGAACATCTTCAGAGCTTTATTTCTATGTTTGGCATCATGTGCGATAAGGGACAAGCCAATTTCACTCCAGACTATACACTGAATAGAGTTTTCCCTGATATTAAAGCAATGACGGCTCGCGATGTCTTGGGAAAAGGCCGGGGCCCTAAGGGAGATTGATATAAAGGCTATAATACTAGCTAAAAGGTTTAGAATTAATTAAATCTCTCTTTTATAAGGGAGTATATAGGTTAGAGTTTATATATAAGTTTAAGATATATTTTCTATAAAAGATAATATTGAAGTAATATTAATATTTAAGGAGAGTTTATTTCTTAAGTTAGCTAGCTATTTTTATAAAATAATTATAAATTTTAAAAAAAAAGAAAAGAAGATTAAGTTAAAGAAGAGAATAGTTTATATAAAAGTCTTAATTATAATTAATATAAAGATTAAAGATTTTTATTTAAGTAGTTTTTCTTAAGATTAAAGCTAAAGCTATTATTATTAATTTTTTAAAAATCTTATACTTAAGTTATATTAATCTTAAAGAAATAAGCTATAATATATATAATAAGCAAGCTATGCACCTAAGCAAGCTATATATAAATCCCTTAAACCTCTTCCTTTCTATTTAATTAATTGATTCTTAATAATAAATTATATCTTAATTAAATAATAAAGTAAATATCCTTCTTGCCCTTTAGGCTCTTTAGCAAGACCTAAAGCTAAGCATTCAATGCAATATAGCTATTTATATAGTCTTAGCATTAACCCTATATAACTATTAAAAGGGCATATCTTCTTAAGTTAATATTATATTTAATTTGCAAAAGCTATTTAATCTAGAGAAATAAATAATTATTAAGTATATTCTTAACTTCAATTCCTAAGGGTTTCCTTTATACTTACTTATTATTAAAGAAATAATTAATTAATTGCTTATTAAGTAAGAGGTATAACTTATTAATAAGTATTAAGCTTATAACTTTATTAAATAATAACTATAGCTATAAATATATTTATTTTATAAGTATAATTATAAGAGAGCTTAATATAAAGATTTAGCTCTTATTTATTAATAGTTTTTATTTATAAAAAATATAATAACTAAGTATAATATTAAATTAAATAATATATATAACTTTAATAAGATAAGCTTTCTTATAAATATTATAAAGAGTAAAATAATTATAATAAGTATAAAAAGATAAAAAAACTTAAAATTAATTTAACTTAAAAGCTATAAATAAGTTATAATTATTTAAGCTATTTATATAAAAGGGTAAGTAATTTTATTATTTATTATAATTATAAATTAATATTATCTTATAACTTAATATTAAGATTATAACTTTTTAAGTAATTAAGCTATCTTAATAACTTAAAATAATTAAATTAATAATAAGATAAGCCTTAAGTAATTAATATATATAATAATTATATAATATAAATAAGTATAATATAAGTCACAAGTAAGTGGCAGATCCAAGTGAGTGGCAGGAAAATCCCTCAATTTCTCCCTCTTCTCTTCAATTAATTAATTCTCAACCACTTAATATATCTCAATCAAACCAAGAGGCAAAGATCCTTCTTGCCCTTCAAGCTATTCAAAAAGACCCAAAGCTAAGCACTTGGCGCGCTGCTTAAATCTATATAGTCCCAGAGACAACCTTATGTCGCCGCCTTGCTGGTATACCTTCTCGGGCCAATATTAAGCCTCCCCTGCGGAAGCTATCTAATCTAGAGGAACAGACGATCATTGAGTATATTCTCGACCTAGATTCCCGAGGGTTTCCTCTGCGCCTCGCTAGTGTTAAAGAAATGGCCAACTGACTGCTTGCTGAGCGAGAGGCATGGCCTATTAAGAAGTATTGGGCTTTTAACTTTATTAAGCGGTAACTATAGCTTTAAATGCATTTATTTTGCAAATATAACTATAAAAGGGCCCAATGTGAAGACCTAGCCCTTATCTATCAATGGTTCTTGCTTATAGAGAATATAATAGCTAAGTATAGCATTGGATCAAATGATCTATATAACTTTAATGAGATAGGCTTCCTTATAGGCATCATTAGCAGCGGAATGGTTATGACAGGTGCAGAAAGGCAAGGAAACCCAAAATCGATCCAGCCTAGAAGCCGCGAGTAGGTTACAATTATCTAGGCTATCAATGCAGAAGGGTAGGCAGTCCCGCCGTTCATTATAGTTGCAGGCTAATATTATCTTGCAACTTAATATTAAGATCATAACCTCCCGGGCGATTGAGCTATCTCAATAACTTAAAATGGCTAGACTAATAATGAGATAGGCCTCGAGTGGCTAAAGCATTTTAATTAATATATAAAGGCTCGATCAAATGGTCTCTATTATCTATTAATCCTTGATAGGCATAGGAGCTACTATTCAATTGAATTTAAGGACTATTGCAAGGAACATAAGATTATTACGCTCTATATGCCGCTGCATTCATCTCACCTACTTCAGCCTCTTGATATTAGTTGCTTTGGGCCGCTCAAGCAGGTATATAGGCGCTAAATAGAGCATTTAATCAAAAGCTCTATAACTCATATCTCAAAGACTAAGTTCTTCCTAGCATTTTATGCCGCCTTCCAAGTCTCCCTTATAGAGAAAAATATCAAGGGGGGTTTTAGAGGAGCTGGGCTTATTCCTCTTAACCCAGAAGCAGTT
>JAMAKE010000274.1:0-18282 GCA_023628695.1 Nectriaceae sp. PG4201
ACTCAAGTGATAATGGTGACATGAGTAACTAAAAGAAAATTTTCCGCCTTAAGCTTATGGATGTAATTAAGTAACGGTATCCCTGTGAATATGAACTTGATGTCTCTGCATAGCCTCTGGGATGCTTTTTCAACTTTGATCAGTAATACCGCAACTTCGAAGCGAAGGACAAGGACAATGAAATGGATTGCGTCACTTGAAAAAATTCACCGGGCGGCTATTCGTCCCCAAGACGGCTGCTACCTCGTAGGTATGCGGCCTAGATTTCACATCGAAAGCCTAAGTGTGTGTCCGTGATAGGATATGCCCAGTATGCAGCGTCCGAGTGCTGACCTTTTCTCCGCCACCTCGGCTCTGCCCTCCGTGACCGCCTACGATGCCCCTGTCAAGCCAAACCCAATCTCCGGACACGAACCGGCCTTCCAGTTTGGGTTAAGCATCGCAAGTTTTCATTTTACCAACCCGGGGATTTCCAAAGGCCAAGTGACTCAGCACACCTGCAACTCAGCGACTCGGTGTCGAATGTGGACGGCCATCACAGGTTTGCTTGCTGATAACTTAGTATATTGCTGAAAGAGATCGTCAACCTCGCCCACCTCACCAGTCACTCGTTCTTGTCGCTCGTTTCCACTTCATATCTATCATTATGGCGCC
This sequence comes from Nectriaceae sp. PG4201, assembly GCA_023628695.1. NCBI lineage: Eukaryota > Fungi > Ascomycota > Sordariomycetes > Hypocreales > Nectriaceae > Nectriaceae sp. PG4201. The sequence goes on from JAMAKE010000274.1 coordinate 655, forward strand.
AGTGTCTGCTGCGCTGGTGCTCTTGGGCCTTCTGACCACCAGTCTAGTCACCGCATCCCCAGAATACGACCAAGAAAAGCAAAATCGTGACGCGCAATGTGATGTGAGTAGCGATCATGCTACTGATAGCGTGTCGAACTTCTGTAGCATACGCAGCATATGACAAGGGGGACTAGTAGCTGATCAGTCTCTTCCTCCATAGAACGATTGCTTCTTCGGCAGCTTCCCAGGGAATTCCTGTGCAAATGACGCGGCATGCATGTGCACCCTGCAGAAGTACCGCGAGAGGTACTTTTGCTGTATGGCTGAGAAATGTGCCCCTTCGGTCTTACCCGGTAAGCTGCCTTTAGCTACATTATCGCCCAGGCCGAACATCAACTCATCTGGTACCTTGGAAATATCTAGATTCTATCCAGCGGCAGACTTTGGAATGTGAGGCTAGAAATATACCATTTACTTTCGACCTAGAAGCAGCCTGCGGCATCACATTGTCTACCTCCGCCGCTCTCGAGACAAGTGCTACTTCTGCTACCGCCGAAGCATCGACATCTTTATCAGTCTTCGCCTCCGCTTCCACTACCTCGACAGGTGTTATTTCTACCGCCACTGGCGATTTGGTGTCTTCGTCAGCTACAGCTTCTAACTCTGTCGCCGCGGTTTCGTCTACGGGAATCCCTGACACGTCATCAATAGGAAGTCAGATAAGCTTGGGTGGGCCAATTGCAACTGCCACGGAGAACAGCGGACCAGTAAAGATAGCAAAGTTCAATAGCTTTGCAACCCTAGTTTCTGTGCTTGGGATGTTACTCTGGTAGATGGGCTTCAATTCCTTTGCATCGCTCCATCCAAGGGCGCCTCTAAGTAGTTATGCTGGAATTCTATCTAGCATATTTAAGTTTCTTTAATACGTATTTCATGAGGTACGATCACACCAATACTCGTACACGATTTTATTAACTATTCTCCGGAAAACAGTTTTTTATCCACAATTCCAAAAACCCAATGTCGGGTGTATCAAACCCTCCAATAACGGCATAGAACTAAAATGCGCCGATTGTGTGATACAGCTAGGAGAGTTATATAGGCCGCCATGGCCATCCCCTCGCCTTGGCTAGAACCTGGTGTATAATGGTATTTGTGACGCTCCCCATGTCCCGTACTGTACTACGTAGCTAGTCGACAATATATAACCTCGACTGATCTATTTTCAGGGCCTGTCAGGATTTTGCGCTAGGGCATCGTGTAATATATCGAGCGATTAACCGATGATGAAAGGTGAATCCCCGATATTGACAGGAGGGTTTCAACAAGCTCATCAAGGGCGAATATGTTCCGTAGCTTCCTTCTTTGCTATCTCAACCCAGACCCGGCCCAAAGAAGTCTTTCATACTCGAATATGGGCTACCACAACCCAGTAGCGGAAAGTTCGCGATAGATGTCTGTGTGTCATCGATCCCGCTGTACCAGTGTCTCGCCAATGCGCTGACGTCGCCCGTTCGCGAGAGAAGGAAAGACGTCGTGACTTTGGTCGTGATTCGACGCATGGGACGTAGATTCGTGGCCGGAAGCCGGTTCGTCTGGGACCGCCTGAGTTAGTAGTTAGGTTGTCTTGGTTCTGGCGTTTGCGCATCGAATTGCCCTCTAGCTCTTTAGGCAGCCTTGCCGCGAACTCGCGGGGTAATATGAGAAGATTTGGAACTCGTCCAAGTGCTCACTGAGGAGATTCCTGCCTATACGCGCGTCTGTTCTCGAAATCGCGGCTTTGCAGAGAGTAGGCGCCTCTCCAAAAGGCGATGCTAAGACAACTAGCCAACTATATCTCTAACTCAACCTCGTCTCTTATACGGCGCCGACCCACTCCCCGGCGGGTGCTAATGTGTTATATATCAACTTAAACGGAAGAATTATTCTGTCTGTGCATGTGTGGTTGACTGCCCGTAAGCGTACAGGATGAAACACGCCCTAGAACCACTACGACAATACGAACACACGCTGGTGACAACTTCAAATCATGCGTTCTAGTCTGACGTCTAAGGAACCAAGACGTAATTTTGGACACCATACCTTTGTGGTACACGGATAATACCACATATCTCCGAGACAAAACCCAAGCACATTGAGATCCATATCCGTTTTAAGAGCTAAGTCTTACTACATTAGGTTGAACTACTACTAAGTGAGGGGTGAGGATTCTAGACCTTGAGCTGAGGTGGGCTGAGCGAGGGGCCGACTGTGTCCCAGGTCTAGGGTGAAGCCCATGCTTCATGCCACCTTATAAGAGAGTCCCTCGTCGACAGTCATTCAGGTAGAGCCGTGCGCGGGAGTAAGGGGCTACGGGTAGGGGCAGGACTTTGGCCCCCTTGTCCGCTTGTGGCGTGTGCAATAATCACAGTACTGCTATCTCTAGACGTAACTTTATGGAATGGTTGGCCAGTGTTGCTGTCCAATGGCATTTTCCATGGCCCAACATACACACACACTTACACACAATATGTGCAATGAGATGGCCCTAACATGAAAAGCAGTGATTGTCCTGCAACCATTGTCATGACCGCTCTAACTATTACTGCCGAACAGCTAGATTTATCTACATTGCTAATTGTATGCTATTTTATAATACAACTTTTCTGCCACGAGACAGTTCTATGTACAACACCGTTTGGTGCCTGACATCTCCAAAATACTGCATGGCGAGAGCTGTAGCTTCTTCCTATGTAGCCATTTCGGCAGCCGCAAGGCGCATTGTTGTCTAGATCCAAGCATATCATATGCGATTGAAAAGTGTAAGCGTTCTTTCAGACTATTACTTTTTAACTATCGAGTCCGGGTTTAACCTACCTAGTGAGATGGTATCACCTTGAGCTCGACACCACGCTGTTTCCAATCCTGGAGCTATTCATGAGAACAACAACGCTACTTAATCCCATCCCTAGACTAGCAAGCACCCAAGAAATTCTGTCAGAACAAGTTATACGACTAGTTAGATATACGCCATGACTCACAACGACGATGGGTATATTAGATTAAAGGTGCCGGATGCCCACAAAAGAGAAACCGTGTTGTAAACCGCCGCCCACCAAAAGTTCTGGGTAATGATACGCAAAGTTTGTCGTGATAGATGTACAAGGAACGAGACGCGAGTCAACATCTTATCGGAATCCTGATCCAATGATGTCTGCGTCAAAGTCGCATCGGCGAGATCATGGTTCCCTGAGGACCAGGCATCTGGGTTGGGGGCGCAGATGCTAAAAGACGCCGACTTGAAAGATGGAATGTCGTTCAGGTTGTCGCCGACAAAAACGGTGGATCCTTGACGACGGAAGTTCTTGACAATCTCAGCCTTGTCTTTGGGTAGACAGCCGGCAAAAACCATATCAGCATCAATGCCAACTTGGCGAGATGTGGCAACAGCACAAGCATAGTTGTCACCCGTAACCATACCGATCTTGATACCCATATTCTTCAGGTCCCGAATTGCGGAGATAGCATCGGGACGAATGGCATCCTGGAGAACCAGAATCCCGGCTTGGATCCCGTCAACGGCCACAATGACGGGGGTTACCATGGCATGTCTTTGCTCTGTCGGAAGTTGCACTAGACTAACCTGAATACCTAGAGATTTGATGTAGGCTGGACTTCCGATAGCCAAGGCCCAGGAACTCGGCTGCGATCCGGTGACTGTTACTGTTGCACGTCCTCGGACTCCACGGCCAAGCTCGTGTGTAATCTCAGTTACAACGACCTTTTCGGACAGGCCAACGCCGACCGCGGATTCATAATCCTTCATCTGCCCTGCAGCCTCAATGGCAATGGCCGAGGCTACAGGGTGGTTCACCGACATCTCCAAGTCCCGAATCGACTTCCACAGCATAGCGCTCCAATGTTTCTCGTGAATCACTTGCGTAACTCGCAAGACGCCGCGTGTCAGCGTGCCAGTTTTATCAAAGAGTATAGTTTTGGCACTGGCAACATTCTTGATTCGTCCACCGCTGGTCGTGAGTCGAACACCTGCCTTTGAAGCCCTGACTAGAAGATGTTAATGAGTTGCACAACCAAGTATTGATCACAGCCAAGTTTCGATTTAAATTAGGACCAAATCAAGCTCACTAACCTGTAGCCAACAGCTTCGTAGTTGGGATGCTGAGGCTGAACGTACAAGGGCATGCGGCCAGCAGCATTGCAGAAGCACGCTGCATCACACCCACCCAGCTGGCATCGCGGATAAACAACAAGTGTAGTATGCAACATGCAGCGGTGAATACCACAACGGCTGTAGCGAACTGCGGAGTGAGGTCTTCGTCAAGGTTCTCAGAGCTCATCTCGGCATTAATGGTGGATTCCAAAACCTTCCCAAGCTCGGTAGAACGCCCACAGGATGTAGCTTTCAAAACCAGGGGTCCCTTCTCGACGCGACTACCAGCAAGTACATTGTCGCCGCACTTGACTATTCTGGGAACTGTAGAGCCGCTGATCCAGGTCTCAAGCAAGGAGCTTCGTTTTCGCTGTCCAAAGTGCCATCGCATGGTAGTCGATCTCCTTCACGGATAAGTAGGCGGTCACCGGAAGTAATCATTTCTGTGGGGACTTGAACCGTACATCCCTCGTCGCTGTCGAGGAGAGCAGAGGTGGTGGTAGGAATAAGATTGATCAACGGCGTCCCGAAGTCGAAGTTGCGCCTGGACACGATGGCCTTAAGCAGTCGGCCGCTGAGCAGAGACGTGGACAGGATCGGGATGACATCCAACTCTGGTTGATAGAGGCAATGTTGTTTTCTTTCGACACTGATGGAAATGGCCTGTATCCAAGCTAGCAAAATACCGAGAGAGCCAAGGGTAGACATGTTGGGTTTCCGGTTATGCCATATGGAACGAGCTGTCTCAAGGTGAATCCTGGATCCAGCCACCAGGTTGAGTGCGACGGCAACTTGTATAATTAGGTCGATCATTCCAGTTTCACTCAGTGCCCGGAGGTGAGGCAGATATCTAGCAGCTGCAACTGTCCAAGAGCACAAGGCTGAGAGAAAAAAGCCACGACGCCAAGTTCGAGCCTCGCGCTGGCGGCCAACGACAGACTCCCGGATGACGGGCAACACCTCAGCCCAAGTGGTGGACTCTGTGCTCGGCGATGGGAAGGCCTCATATCCAGCAGCATGGATAGTGTCGACAATAGCCTGTAACGACGTGGTAGCGGTGAAGGCGACATGTGCGCGCAGCAAACTCAGGGAAACGGACGCTTTTACGACACCAGGAATGTTCTTGATGGTGCCCTGGAGCTCGGATACACATGAGCCACATGTGAGGCCTCCCAAGCTCACTATGCATTCTTGGGTGTGTTTCTCGGGGCTTGATGTTTGGGGGTTTTTGCTCCAACCCCATGATTCTTGCTTATCGTCCGTGTTGGCCAGTTGTTGTTTTATTTGGAATGGACTCGTAGCCAACTGATGGAGTTTGAGGTAACCATAGACAATATACGCGGCAACAGCACAACAAGCCATGGTTCATGTGAGGTAACTGGGATATCGGTTGACCTGGGGATGGTCATCCTGACCTCTATTTCCAAAAGAATGGACACACGCACTGAAGAGGACTATCCTGGCCGAGGCTACCCAAGACGCCAAGCCGAATGAGCGGCGTGGTTATGCTATACAAAAGTCTCATCTCGTACTATGTACTCCTACATCTGAACTGTGATTTCTCTGGCAACCATTTTTCTGACAAATATTTTTCTGACTGTGGCTTCTTGGCTAACTCAGCCAAATTAGTTTCGTGGTTAGGCACGTCATGCTCTTCTGACGCCTTCCCCACAGCAAATCCACGAGTTTCTGATCTCAACCAGACCAGCCTACCAATAGAAGACTGCAGAAGAGGGCGCCAGGTCGCAAGTGGATACAGCTGACATATTTTACATTAGTTTGCTTGTGCGCGCACGCAGGGGGTTGAAGGGGCGTGGCATCCTACCTGCAGAACAGTCTAGAAAAGAGTTTTTGCTTACAAACTCCTTGCTCAACTTCCACTCTACCATGTTATCGAGCCCAAAGTAAAGGGCGATTTCGGTTGCCTGGTTGATTTCAGCCGCTGACGAGGAGGGCGTGTTGTGGTTACAGCCAGCTGACGAACCAGTTTCCATCCGTCGCTGCAGCTCCAAGATCAGAGCAGCTTCCACGGGATCGGGCGTAGACGCATGGAAGCTCTGAGCTTCCGGGGTAACCTCAAACAAGACCCACGATGAATCGCTGAGGAAGGTTTTCACAATGGCCGTCTGAGGTTGGCGTGCCTTATCCCTGTGGAGGATCTGGTTCTGGAAGATGTCGTGCACTCCGACGGCGACACCCCGGTGGGGTTGTTCGATGACCGAGTGGAGGATGATGTCCCTGGTCATGGCATCGAGATCAACCGAGTCTTGTTCTAGTACCAATTGATCACGTACATCCGGCCAATTGAACAAGTCAATACCCCAGAAATGATTGGGGCGTCTGGACTGCAGAGGTGTTGGCTTGAAGGGTGATGGCACGCCGTCTTTGGTTTCGAGGCCGAGCCACCAGCTCAGCACTTTCTCGATGTACTGTGCTCCATTCTGTTGCACGATATCAGCGGTGAGTATAATGCATGGTGAATATCCGGATTCAGTACGACTTACCACTCCGTATATGTAGGACTCCAATCCCATGCAACAAGCCACAAGATTAGTGGCAGCCATGATGAGCTTCCTGCTGAATACATCGAGAGTCTCCGGAGTCGAGAGTAAGGAATCACTCGCTCGCTTGATGCACTGGCGGCACGCGTTCAGTACTTTGGTGCCAAACGCTGTCGGCGACGTGATGGTGATCTTCTGACGAGCCAAGAAGGGAGGCTTCGGGGAAGTAGGAATCAGTAGGTGTGACAAGGAAAACGCATCCATATCCAACATCTCCGGCCCGGGGAGTGAGATGGTTGATAGGGCATGTTGTCCGTCTGGTTCGTAGGCATTCGGGCCAAAGTTCAAGAACGCTGCAGTATTCTAAAAAGCATTGTTCTCTGCAATGGTCTCACTGCGGGTGCCGGCAGCTCTATCGTCCAGGTCTTGTGCGAAAGGAACAGTGCCGGCTGGCTCATCAAAACCTAGCTGGGGGGTGCGTTGTTCACGGCCGTGAGGTTTCAACTGGGAGACAGGTGCTTTCAGGCAATTCTGAAAGCTTTTGCGAGCGCTGTGGCTGTGGCTGTGGCTCTGGCCATCGTCCCCTCGTTGTAGGATTGAGTCAAAGATTGCATCGTCTATAATAAGGGACTCAGAACAGGTACCAGAGCAGGCACAAGAGGCGGGGAAAGCACTACCCACCAGCAGCGGTAGCAGCGGAATTGCTCAAGCTCAAAAGCTTCTTCCGCAGGCGGAACAGGGCTTCTTCCAATCTCCGGTTCTCCTTGATGAGCTTTAAATGCGCTTCCACTAGAGTAGCGTAACGGTCCCGCTGTCTTTCGCCGCCGCCACCACCGCTGCCATCGTTGGTAGCCTTTTGAAGTAACTCGACGGTATTCTCAAGACTCCGAATATACGCAGTGTTCTTCTCGCGAAGACATTGTTGCGATATACGATTTTGAGCTCGTTTGCGCTCCAAAGGCTTCGCATCGAGGTCTGCCTTTCTCTTCGGTGGTCGGCGAGAGGATCCGGTATCAGGAGGAGACATGTTCAGATCAGATGAGTAATAAATGTGGACGAGGTGAGGCAGTGTTGAGATCTGTAACTGTACTAAGTAGAAGAGGGAAGGGAAGAGGAGTGCGGCGTCGGTCACGTGTCAAATACGAGCCCCGCCCCCGGAATCACTGGAATCCAGCCTTTGCCCCGTGCCTTCCGGAAAGCTCTTCGGCATTTGATAAAGCAGCTTCGACAAAGAGTCAAGGGACTGGAACACAACGACCGTGTATAGACAACAACGTTGTGGTTCCACGGATATAAATGCGAGAGTGATACGGACTGAAAACGCGTAGTTCAAGCAAGATAAAAACTAACTCTTAGATACAATACAATAGGAGGTGCATGAGTGGTGGTTCTATTGTTGCGTACCGGTTGCCCTAACCTCGGCTCTTCCCACTCCCTGATGGCTCTGCCAGCCTACCTTAGGTAGGTTCGGATCTATGATTGGTATCGTACATGAGTGCTTAATTGTCGCCAGACTGGGACATTTCCGCTATCGCATCGCGCGGTTTCAAGCTGCTAAAAGCCGCCGCAGAAACATCCTGAATCAAGACTCGCATCCAGTCAGGAAGTGCCCTGACCAGGGTAGAAGTTCCAACGGAGCTAGGTACGATGAGGTTGTGTGCGCGGCCGCTCTTTAGAATACCTTCAATGGTCGCTGCCAGGGTCTGAGGCGTGATGGTTGCCATACCCGGCACGCTCTTGATTCCGTTGAACATGGCAGTCTGAACATGACTTGGGCAAATGCACGAAACCCGAACAGCAGGTGCTTTGTACACGTGCTTCATTTCAGAGTGTAACCCCTCGTAAATGGCCAGTGCTGCTGCCTTGCTGGCACAGTAGTCGGTTGCGCCAGCTGTAGCCAAGTAGCTGGTTTGCGAAGCTACTACCAGGAAGTGGCCATGGCTGTGCGAGGCGAGAGACGGGAGAAAGGTCTTGGCTGTCCAAAGAAGACCTAGAGTATTCACGCCAAAAGTACTGAAGACGGTATGGTTAGAACAAGGACGAAATTGTGTGGCTAGGAAGGGGGGGCAAGGCAAACAGTTGGATATCATTTTTCTCAGCGTTGAGAATTGGTCTCCCGCGGCATATTCCAGCATTGGCGACGATAGCCGTTGGCTCCCCAACTTCACTAGAATATGATTGTCAGGTTTTGCCTACTTTTGATCATACTGTAGTGGGCATTCCCTTACGTTCGAATCTTCGCAGCCACAACTTGAAGCTGCTCAAAATCCGTCAGGTTGCACTGGTAGTAGTGAATATTCCTTGCTACAACAATTAGGGTCAGCACGCTATTTTCCCGCTTGGCCAGGATATCTCACTTTTCTTGAAAGAAAGAGGAATTACATCCAGAACCACTACTTTTGTTCCTCCGGCAGCGAGACGCTTGACTGTTTCGCCTCCGATACCCCCGGATCCTCCGGTGACGACGACAATCTCCCTGGACCAGTCAAAAGCGGCCCTCGTTCCATGGTTAAGCGCTCTGTTGTTCAAGAATCTGTTCACTACGTGCAGGGACAACGCAGCGGTCGAAATCGCGAGGCTAGCGCGGACCCATGATCCAGATTGGTCGCCGTAATAAAGCGAGCTGGCAAAAGTGAAGAGTTCGCGGCCTTTGTTGGCAACGCCATCGACAAAGCTTGTAGAGTTCATTGGTGGCCACAGTTCATGAGTGAAGTCTTGTGATGATCATGGGCGGGCCAAGGTATTGGTTTCAACAACTGATCTATAAGTACGCTGTCACTGGAACGAGGCTGGTACTGTGCAGCTGTCAGACAAGTCTGACGGTAAAGCCGTGACCAAAACTTATCAGTGTACAAACGCGGAGCCCGTAAATGACGAGCACCTTACGTTTTACACGATCCTATCAGACTTTTCTGACTACTAGTTTTTCCTCTTCTCTATTCAGCGCCACAACCATGTGAGGAGCATCCTGTGTATAATAATGTTGTTATCCTCTTTTTCTTTTCTCAACACATCTTGGGTCTGTTCCACATTTCTCTCTACCCAAACCTCCTTTTCACTTTGTGACTCCGCCCAAAGCTTACTGAACGACAGAATCGCTTACAATGGCGACATCGTAAGTCTTGGCTACACGAACACACCCGTGTCATAGGTTGGATTGTATTGATCATGCGATAATAGAGCAGTAGAGCGTTTCAATGATCTTATCAAGGTCAAAGGTCCTGTCAAAGAGTCCGACGTCGCCGAAGTCTTCGATGCACTTCCTCCAGTTTTTCCCAATGCCCTTATTGGGAAGTGGAAAGGTGGCAGTTTCGACACTGGTCACTCAACTCACAAGCAACTATCCATTTTCAAATGGGCCGGGAAAGACTTCCACTCAGTCAACGAAGTCGATCCCATCATGCTTTGGGATGAGCAGGGGAACCGTAACTGGTTTCCCGATTTTGGGCACGCACAGGTCAGTGGTGGACTTGGCTCATTTTGCATGAGAAAGCAGCTCATCGAATTTTTCAGCTTCGAGAGGTCAAGGTTCGGGGCGTTGTATCTGCTGCTATGATTTACGACAAATTCCCCATTATTGACTCGTTCCGCTACGTGTCGGAGGGGGTTGTCATAGGGGCTATGGATAACAAGGACCTCCCTAACGAGGGTACCTACTATTTCTACCTTACTAAGCTCGAGTGAACCTCGGAGGAAAGAGGGAGTAGATAAATACACTGCGGATATAGAATGATGGTGCTAGAGAGCAGTGTTTATCTGAAATCACTCCGAGCAGCGTGTTATTACTCTGAGTCTGTAAAAATACGTATGTCGTTCAACAAGCCTTCCATACGGAAACTTTAGATCTCGTGTGTGTTGACAGAAGAAAAAAGGCCACAGGATATCAAAGAGAGAAAAAAAGCCAAAGAGAGAAAAAAAGCCAAAGAGAGATGAAGTGGAAGAAGACAATCTAGATGGTATAATCCATTTTTACCGGTCTCGTACTCATCACTATTACTTGCAACTGACACAGAGCAGGCCAATCGTTATTGCTCCAAGTAAGAAAAGATCTGATAAAACTTGCCCTCCAAGTAGCCCACGAACTATGACGCCCATGTTGTCTTACGAGGAAGCACGTCACGCGGCCAAAAAGGCCAAGCATCATGCTCCGCGGCAGAGATTCCCCGGGAAACGCACGCCATCGAGCGGGGCTTGGCCATTTCATGTCAGATAATTCTTTATCATCGCTGAAATCAAGGTTATGCTGCAAAAAAGTCTATTCCGGTCTCCCGGGGCCAAAGAACGGAGGAGGGATTTATCTGACGCACGATTTGCACCCAGGTTGCCTGATGTGTCATCATCATTCAGCTGTTTTGCTAACCCTTTTCCGTTTCCATATATTCGTTCTACTGTTCGTTCAATCATGGTTTCACGTAGCCAGGGTACTTTTACATCAACTAGATCATGAATTCTCAAACGGATAGCCAGCAAAACATAGACTCGCCTCGCAGTAATAAGCATGTGCCAGACCACACTACAACTATGGGCATCAAAGGTACAGTGCATCAAGTTTCAACCTCTGGAATACCTAGTGTCTCTTTTTCTGACATTTCAACCCCCGTTAGGGCCATACATCCGCGAGTTAATCCCAACAAATGTCGGTACTGGGCCGCATCGAAGAAACGTACAGGCTACCACGCTTCTAGTCTGGTGCTCAGTTGCGCTGATTAGCGTCGTTACATTCTTTCAACCGTGGTATAGTCTTGGCCATAGCACAAGAGCGGCTGTTATTGGGCTCGTTTTTCCAGGAGCCGGATATCTCGCTAGCGCCAATATACCAGGCGCCATACTCTTGGTTTTTACGTGGCTGGCCATTCCTCCTTCACTTTTTGCTGTAAGAACCTGCTTGTTCTGTCAATATCGCCTACTAACTCTTCTATTCCAAAGTGGTTTGGAGCCGGTGCTATCGTTTTCCCATTGTCTGTATGGATTCTTTCCATATTGGGTGCCTACCTTGTTACTGGAGGCGCTATTTGGGAGCCTGCCGGCATCTTATCCCCCGCCATTCTCTTCACAGGGTTCTTATTCGCAAACAGATACGCCGCGAAAGAACGGACCAAAGCGGCCAAGAAACGCCTTGATAGAAATCGCTTCATCCCCCACCGACTCACACAACTTGACCAAGTCGCTACCGAGGCAGCCGCTCATGAGGAGAGCAATGAGCTTGACTTGGAGTCCCTTCGGAGGCTGCAATTCCTCTTCGACCAGGCGTTCCAAAGTCTCGAAGACTGGTCTGGATTTACGCGAATCGATCAGTTCCAGACGGCTTCGCTGCGGTATCAAATCTATCAGATGACGTATTGCCTCGGACTCTATCAGTCTTCCTACGCCCCCAATGCTCACGGCTACATCAACGAAGCATTTCGCAGAGTAATAGAGAGGTCCCTGACACCAGACGTTCTCAATTTCTGGAAGTGGGAAAGGCTTACAGGCAAATTCTCGTTTGACTCTGACCCAGTACAGAGAGATAATATCATGGTGACCGGCTTTCTTCTGCAAGGCGTCATGCTTTACACGGCCAACACTGGCGATATGAGATACACCAAGTCAGACAGCTTGGAGTTCCGCATCGAGGAGGGCGTGACCTATAAGTATGGCCTCCATGACCTGCAGGCGACTCTCTTGAGGCAATGGTCGGCCAGTCCTTACTGTCTGATCCCCTGCGAGCCAAACTGGATCTACGTCATGTGCAACTTACAAGGAATGGCTGGGGCCGTGGTGTATGATCGGGTCTTTGGCACCAAGTCCACAGATATCATACTTCCCATCGTTGAAGAGTCGCTGAACGCCAATTCCACCGACTTTAGCGGCAGTGTCTTACCCATTCGGTCTGAACTGACGGGATTTACTATCCCTGGGCTCTGCGGTGCTTCTGGAGATTTGGCTGCCACGATCATGGCCTCCGGGCCGTTACGAAACCTCTCTCGCCGCCTCTGGGCGATTATACGCGAAGAAACCATTCAATTCGACGACAAAACCCGTAAAATTGGATTGACAGGCCTAGTTGGCCCGGACGCGATTGATCAGGGTAACTACCGGAAAAACGAGTTAGCCTTGCTACCGTACACGGCATTGGCTGCGGCAGAGCATGGTGACGAAGAGTTGAAGGAGGCGGCAATGCAGAAGATTGAACAGGGCTGGGGCTATGTGACAGCGCCATCGGGGGCCAAGAGGCTCGACCTATCCAACGCTTCCACCTTGATGAACTACGCATTTTTGACGGCATGTTTGATTCGACCAGGTGCCTACGAACGTATGATCAAGAAGGTAGGTTCATTTGAAGCTTACCAAGATCTTTATGTTGCTGACTTTAGTTCACAATAGGGCCCGACCGAGGCTGCTTTGAACGGTCCAATCCTCTCGGAGGTGCCGTACGCCGGCGTCCTTGTTGCGAAAGCCAGGTCACACTCGTCCAGAGATTTGGAACTTGTCCTCTATCCATCTGCGGAACCAGGAACGTTCAAGCTTGGCGTGTCTCGCCTGAAGCCAGGGAAGAAGTACACGTGTCAGGAGAAGACGCTGGTAGCTGATGATCAAGGCAACTTGTTGGTGCCCCTTCTCATTGATGGAAGAACGCACCTACATATCCAACCAGTTGATGGGTGACGGCCGAATAGTGTGTGTGTGCAAGTTATTTGATAGTCTATATCGAGCTTCCACAAAAAATGCTTTATTACCAAGCGGTGATCCGTGCTGGGTCACGTATTGCTTGTGTTTCGTCTCATACTACCGAAAGATTCGTCTTGAGCTTCGGATCGATCATAGGCCGCGCTCTTCTGCAAGTCTACAGCACTGCGCTTGCACTTTGTCCAACGACGAGTGAGATGAAGAAAATGTATTGGGCGCAACGCCTGCAATTTCTCGAGAGTTTCGGAGGTACCAATCTTACCTGGGATCTTTTATTACAGACGCTCGAGGCCACGACGCCTGGGTAAGGGCACTGGCTTTCTCGCCGGATGGCAAGGTGATCGCCTCGGCATAGGACGATAGGACGGTCCGGCTCTGGGATGCGGCGATGGCGCATATAAGCAGATGCTAGAGGCCTATTGTTCCCTACACTGTCCTCTAACAATCCTGCCGAGCGTTTAAAAAGTGTTATGAGGATCGTTGAAAACGGGATAGACACGGTCGGGAACTCGATGTAACGAAGCATATGCCGTTGAGTTCGATGGCTGCATTAGCCCAACCTATGGCGCTCCAGCTCAAGCACTTGCAGTGGTGCACTGTGGGCAAAGCTCAGCTGATGGGTCGAACCTTTGGCTAGTGGTAGGAATGGCTCAGCTGGCGCAGGGATCTGATTTGTCTCACCGCGAGGTTTTACGGGCCTCTTCTACGCCAATAAAGTTGTTCCATTGTTTCTCAGCAATGCCAACGTGGTGTGAGTTAGGTTTTTGTGGTTCCTTATTGGATTCCTACCCTCCTCGATCGCTGAATCCGGAAGACCAGCAGCCACTAGGCCTGCCACTAAGCTGGCATCTTCTAGCTACCCTGAAGAAGATGCAAACTCCAACTCTATGTTAACTTTTTGACTAAATATTTGAGTTTCAAGACTTCGGTTCAGCTCTCTGTATGGTTAAATCTTATTTGAAATTTCATCAATTGTTACAGCTCGTCATTGAAAGGTATGACGGGTATTAACTATTTACTTTACCGGGAACTTGTCTCATCCTGACACGTGTCAGCAGACACACTCCCTGCTTGCCAAGGTAGCAGAAAAGCTAAGATCTAATCGTCGCAAGTCCTCAACTTTGGCAACCCTGCAGACCACACCAACTCTCTGCTACCCCCAGAGAAAATGTGGAAACTCAGGAACCAGAACTTGTACGAGCTTTCGCCTAAACGGCGCCGGCTTGTTTATGATTGAACTGATTACCAAGAACATCCGTCGGGCTAACAGGTGACCCGCCGACAACACTGTCCTTTCGATAATGGACAGTCCCTGGAGATTGTGGCTGCTCACGCAGGGTAGTAGCATCACTCGGCGTATTCTGGTGTCCATGCCCTGGTTCATGTCGCTTCTCGTGGTTTAGATCCTCCGCAACAGCAGACTTGTTTGCCTTTTCAACATCATCCGAATCCTGGCCCGGATTGGCAGTCCCATAATCGAGCCACTTGAGGAGGCTATACACACCAAATGCCAAGAAGGATCCCATGACAGGGCCTAGCCAATAGATCCATTGGTAACTTGTGAAGCTGGTCACAACGGCGGGGCCAAAGGATCGGGCGGGATTGATGCCGGTACCGGTAAAGTTAGTTCCGCAAATGTGGGCAATGAAGACAGCCAGGCCAATGCCAATGGGAGCAAGGAATGTTGCCCGGTGCTTCTCGACTGCCAAGAAATAGACCGTTAAGACGAGCTGTGATGTGAGGAACATCTCAATAAAGAGGCCACGAACAACACTGGTGCCACTGCCGAGCTTATTGGCAACGCCGAGAGGACCGGGTAGGAGGCCATCCGCTACAGCTGCCGCCGCAATGCCAGCTATAATCTGTACGATGAAGACCATGACAGCTCGAATTGGTTTGACGGCTCCGACAAGGACTAGACCCAAGGTGACCTGTAAGTCGTCAGCTTGATTCTGCATCACGTAAAGGATTTATGCAGCTGGAAGTACTCACAGCAGGGTTGAACATGCCACCGGTGACACGATAGAAGATCCAGACATTGACGGCTAGAGCAGAACCGAAAGACGCGGCGATGTACATGAGACTGAACGGGAACAGGGGAGCATCAGGGTTTCCAGGGGAGTTTTGATCGATAGTGGCCTGAGTTCCGATGAAGGCAAGGAGAAGGAACATGAATGTCCCGCAAAACTCGCCGACAGCAACGGTAAGAGCATTTCGGTAGGAACTGGGGAGGATGTGGTCTCTTCCATCCTTGCTGAAGCGGTTCCCTCGAACGTCCATGATGGATCGAAAGTTATCCTTGCCGACCATTGTTAGGGAGTGCGTTTGAACACTAGGCGGCGGAACGTGAGATAGAGTAAAGATGAAATGTGTGAGTATTGAAAGAGAAGAAGCACAGGGTCAAACATCCCGTAGATATACTTTACGATCTATCGTATCGACGCTATGAAGCACCTCATGAAGAGATGGTGTGGAGAGCTACCTTAACTTTAACTATCCGGAATCGTACTAGGATCATGAGGAGTCACGATTCATCTGCCCGAGATGGAGCCTAAGGAGCCGAACTTGGCTGCTGCAGATCCCATTCCGAGCTTCCGTAGCTGCACCAAGCCCCCCATAGAGGTCTGTGGGCCATATTCCTGGGGGTTGTACAGCTGAAAATACGATAGCACGACAATGCAGCCAGCCATACAGTTGCAGTGGACTACTAGTGCTTATTCAGCGGCACCTCTGGCTTCCAGTAACTATTTCAGATGGACCATTATAAATATTTACAAGTCCTTGACTCAACCAATGAGCTTCGGATGTTGGAAGTGATATGTGAAGATGAAATGGGGTCGCTGAGGTCTTCAACGCCTTCGTCTCCCGGAGCTGTACGCAACCGTCATTGAACTCACGAGCTGTCGTGGTATCAAATCGGTCTTTCGCATCTCCGAATGGCGTTGCGGGCAGAACCCGGATTAGCCGATATGTGAAAGTCTATCTCAGCCAACAAAGCAGAGTGGTCGTTTTGAGGTTTGAAAGCCTAAACCTTATCTACGCAATCGCCAGGAAGCTTTCGGTGTGGCATTCTGCCATTCATTGATTGGGGGGTCCTACCAACTAGATTGCTTCCATGTGGGCACTGGGAAGGGGAGCTAAGGGGAAGGGGAGCGGGAGGGACGCTGTCGTTTGATCATAGCAGTACCGGGACACTCGCACCAACTGCCTTCCCGGTGAACGTCGTAGCTGATAGAGCATTAGGGGTTCGTTAACAAGGTAGATCATCAAATCAGTCATGGAAATAATATATATCGTACTCCATTTGAGAACCGAAAGCAGAATTTTCTTGAACCGTCTGTGCTTGGTGGGAGCGGACCAGACAGCAGATTGCTGACATGTGGTAAGGTTTGAGCTCATTCGTATTGCCGCCAGAACAGCCAAATACAGACTGATGCCAGGTCAATTGCCCCACCCGCTCACCCTTCTTGTCCGATCGCAAACTTCAAGCCACCTTTGAATTGAAAAATGGGTTGGTGGGCAGGTACGGCCTTGGAATAGGTACGAGCTCCGCTTGCATCCCCGACCGATTTCGGATTCCCAGTTGGCACAGAAGATGGAACGACATAAATGAAGAGTCTTGTTCCCCCGTTGGCCTAGATTATTTAGATAAAATTCAATCAGTACCTGTACCTGATACTCTGTTGCGGTTATCTCGGTTATGAAGGGTCTTCTAGTGCACACGAACATGTCGTCCGCTG
The DNA here is from genome assembly GCA_023628695.1 of Nectriaceae sp. PG4201. Lineage (NCBI taxonomy): Eukaryota > Fungi > Ascomycota > Sordariomycetes > Hypocreales > Nectriaceae > Nectriaceae sp. PG4201. The sequence continues at coordinate 17,694 of JAMAKE010000274.1, forward strand.
GGGACAAATCATCGCCAACGAAAACACCACCTTGTTCCGGCACGAATTGCCTCCATGCGACATTAGCACTCCATAAGAGACCATCCTGCCGATGGCTTGCACTAGATGTAAAGTGGCTCTGACCTCTCTTTGAACTTAAACTTAAATTGCAGCTAAAGGGCTTCAACCCGTTTACGAATGGATGAGTCCGGCGGAAGCTTTGTTGGTGTGGAGACACTGCCAAAGCCCCCCGCATTGTTGTCTTTCAGCTGCCAAGGATTAACGTACGGCACCCCCAAACCGGCCACTTTTGCACTCCCTAAGGTGCCTCATCTGAATATATAAAAACACTATAAATAGAGCTAAAAAGAGGGCTCTATTAATATTTCAAGTTGAAATTTATTATATATCTCTTTAAGCTGAGGGACTTTTTTAATATTAAGCCTTAAAAGTTAAGTTTAATATTTATTATTAATAATATATATAATAAGCGAGTGGCGCAGACAAGCGAGTGGCGCACTTTTCTTAACCTTCCAATTAAGAATCTTAATAAAAATATAATTAACTATTTAATCAATTGAAATTAATTGCTATCCTCTTCTTTAGAGGT
>JAMAKE010000275.1:0-25679 GCA_023628695.1 Nectriaceae sp. PG4201
GTTACAGTCATCCAGGCTATCAATGCAGAAGGGTGGGCAGTCCCGCCGTTCATCGTGGTTGCAGGCCAATATCATCTCGCAACCTGGTATCAAGATCATAACCTCCCGGGCAACTGGGCTATCTCAATAACCTAAAATGGCTAGACTGATAATGAGATAGGCCTTGAGTGGCTAAAGCATTTTAATTAGCATATAAAGGCTCGATCAAATGGTCTCTATTATCTATTAATCCTTAATAGGCATGGGAGCTACCATTCAATTGAATTTGAGGACTATTGCAAGGAACATAAGATCATTACGCTTTATATGCCCCCTCATTCATCATATCTGCTTCAGCCTCTTGATATTGCTTGCTTTGGGCCACTCAAATAAGCATATAGCAAGCAAATAGAGCATTTAATCAGGAGCTCTATAACCCATATCTCAAAGACCGAGTTCTTCCTAGCATTTTATGCTGCCTTCCAAGCCTCCCTTACAGAGAAAAATATCAAGGGGGGTTTTAGAGGGGCTAGGCTTATTCCTCTTGACCTAGAATCAATTATTCAAAAGCTTGATATTCAATTACGGACTCCAACGCCTGCCTCAAGGGAGCCTAGCCTCCCTAACCCTTGGGTCTCTTCAACACCAAAGACTGCAACTAAGGCTAGCTCTCAATTAGAATATCTAAAAAGGCGGATTAGCAGACATCAAAGCAGCTCCCCAGCCTCTATTTTAGGGGCTCTAAGCTCTCTTGCTAAGGGAACAGAAGCTATAATGCATCAGGTGGCCCTATTGAAGTCTGAGAACCGGATCCTTCGGCAGGCAAATGCGACCCTTAGCAGGAGGCGTAGGGCAAAGCGGACCCAGCTGCAGAATAAAGGGAAGATGACTATACAGGAAGGAAGAGATGCAATTGATCAAATGGTCCCTGCTGCTGAGGGAGGAGCTAAATTGACTGAAAATGGGGGGCAAGGAAGGAGTGCACAATCGAGGGAAAGGCGCTATAGGCTCTGCCGCCAGCCTGGTCATAACTCGAGGACCTGTGAGATAGTGATTGAGAGCTCTAATGAAGAGGATAGCGATTAGTTTCAATTGATCAAATGGTTAGTTGTGTTTTTATTGAGATTCTTAATTGGAAGGTTAAGAAAAGTGCGCCACTCGCTTGTCTGCGCCACTCGCTTATCATATACGTTACTTATTTATAGCACTTGCTTATTATATATATTAATATATTTTCTCTCTTTAATAAATTAATATTATTATTAGCAAGGGTTTTATAATATATATAAAGTATATTTAAGCTTAAGACTTATTAAAAAGAATCTTTTTAAATAAATATTATTATATTATTATTAATATTAGCTATTAAGAGCAATTAAAGCTATTAATAAGTTTATATTTATATAAATAATATTATATAAAGAAATAAAAGCTTGCTACTAATACTTAATAAGTATTATAACCTAAGAAGCCTAGAAATATATAATAAATAGACTTATAATAAGTAGACAAATTAACAATAGATTATAATAAAGCACTTCACTAAATATATAAGCTAATATAATCCCCTATAGGATCATGACAGCTCAGCAAACAAATAAACATAATCCACCATGATCTAGCAAACATTCATTAGGTATATAGACTACGGTAACAATCACGCTTTAGACAGGATAGCTCGATAGCTATCAACACAACACTTGGTTACCTCAATTACCCTTCATTGACTATTACTAGACGTGACTAGACCCCCTTGCACGTTGCACAATTAGACGCCTCTGATCTTCCTGCAACATAAACCCGCACGACCGGTTTATTCCGTACAGACCTAAGACTAAGACCCGATCGTCACAACGACCTTTTAGTGAAAGATTAGACCCCGGTCCCTTCTTATCGTGAGACCCACGATGTGCCCTTCTCGAAGGGGTTCTTGACCCCGGACACAAGTGATAGATCCTGGTTATCACTACTCCTGAGGTGGCATGTCCGATGACTCGCCTTCCAGCTCCATTTTCTCCTTTTCTTTCTTCTCGATCGTTGTTTGCTTTTCCCACATGGCATGATAACGCCCCCGAAGTGCCAGTAGCTCATCATGCGTACCACGCTCAAGGATCTTGCCTTGGTGAAGAACCAGAATCTGATCCGATGTGGTAATAGTGGAAAGGCGATGTCTGCAGCAAATGAAATTTGTCAGTAACTGTTAAGTAAACTCCATCACAGGGACCTCGTCAGGGATTAGATCATTTACGCAATTGTTATGGTTGTTCGTCCGGCTGTTACACGCTCGAGAGCATCCTGGATCAGTCCCTCGGTATGAGAATCCAAGGAGGCGGTAGCCTCATCCAGGAGTAAAATGCGGGCATCTTTGAGAATTGCTCGTGCGATAGCGATCTGATTAGATTAGTCAGCAAACATACTGAAGGGGCGGATACGATTTTGTGAGAGGGGGATCATACACGCTGACGTTCTCCTCCAGATAGCTTCAAACCCCGCTCTCCAACCTTGGTCTCATATCCATCGGGAAAGTTAAGGATACGATCGTGGATATTCGCCGCCATGCACGCCTCGTGGACATCGGCTGGTGAGGCTTGAGGGTTAGCGTAGAGTAAGTTGTACATGATACTTGCGTTGAACAGCACCGTATCTTGCGGCACAACACCGATATTCCTACGAAGGCTACCAAGCTTCAAGTCTCTAAGATCATGGCCATCAATGGTCACCGAACCGTCAGAGACGTCGTAGAAACGGAAAAGGAGCTTCAAGCAGGTGGATTTACCACTACCGGACTCGCCCACGATTGCGGTCTTAGTACCGGGGGCAACAGTGAAGCTAACGTCGTCGATTACGAGCTCTCCTTGCTTGCTCTGGTAGGCGAACTTGACATTATTAAACGCAACCTCTCCTTGTGGCGAGGGTAATCCGGTTGCATCCGGCCTCTCCACGACACCGGGCGTCTCTTTAAACTGGGTTGGGTCAGCACTTCGACAATAAATACTCTCTGATAGAAAGACATTCGAGACTTACGAGATCAAGTAGCCGCTCGGCTTCAATAAGGTTATTCTGTAACATGGTGTAGTAGGTTCCAAAGAAGTTGAGAGGACCCTGTAGCTGGACAAAGTAATTGATCAAACTGACAAACTCGCCAACCGTCTGTCCTCCGATAGAAATCTTGTACGCGGAAACAGCGACCAGAAGGGCGGTTCCAAGGCTGAAAATCGAGCTTTGTGTGAGATTAAGGGCATTCAGGGACCACTGTACGACACGTTCTGCGCGTTGATATACAAGTACGTATCCCTTGTACCTTTCAGTCTCGCGAGAAATGGCGCAATTGTGTTGTACTGTCTCGTATGCCATGATAGCATCCGTCTTAATAGCCTCCATCTCGCGCATCTTCATCGCCATGTCCCTTCTCTGCTTACCGCGGTATTTGGCAACGTAGATGGTGAGAAATATGTAAGACCACATGATGAAGAACACAATGATGGTGTAGAAAGCGTCGTACTTGACGAAAAAGATGATACCAGCAACAAAGATGTCAAAAACCATGGGAAATACCTGGAAACAAAAGCTCTCCAGGAACGTATTCATGGCCGCTCCTCGACTTAGCGCGCTTGTGACCTCGCCGGTCTTTTTATTTAGGTGAAACTCGAGGGAGAGCCCCAGTACGTGCTCGAATGCCGCGCAAGATAACCTGCGGAAGAGTGACTGGGAGACTGGAATCCAGAGAACAGATCTTGCGGCGCCGAGAGCTCCTTGATTGCCCTGTAGAGCGCGGTAAACCACGTAGAGAATGACGGCTTTGTAAGGAAGACGGCCCTCGCCGAGAGAATCGACGAGTACTCCCAGCTGCACAGGAGCCAGTACGTTCACAGTGCGTTGGCATACCAGTAGGACTAGGCAGATTATAACAATAAATTGGTATAGAGGGGAGTCTTTAGGCCTGATTAAAGTTAAAGTCAGCTTGGGAAGGTTGAAATCGATCGTGTCCTCATACCATAGATAGGGAAACAGAACTCTGAATCCAGCAAAGTAGTCAAGCCAGCCCGTACCCGAAACTTGGGTTCTCCTGGCAGGGTCTTGAGCAGACGGCGCATGAGTTGAGGCACTACCGTAGTATTGAGCTGGGCTGCTCCCATTTTCCAGTAACGATTGTCGTTCCTCCGGTTCGGATTTCGGCAATGAGGGTCTCAATTTATACTCTCTCAAGACCAAAGCACACATCATGAGTACGAGTACAACGATTCGAGACAAGCCTAAGATGTTGAGAAGCCTAACAAAGCCCTCAGTCATCCGTAGGGAGGGTTGCATAGATGAAAAGACAGCTGCGATAACAGCTTCCACCAGTGCACCCACGATCCAGGCGTAGAAGTGCGCGGAGTCTGGAGTCCATGGCCCTTCTGGATCAGGCAGTAGACCAGCTAGGAAGTAGAGCAGAACCCCGACATAAGACGCCTGTGCTGTCAGTAACCGTAGATACTCAGTGTTGAAAAGGATTAGCACATACCACGTACGCGCTAGAGACGAACTTGATCTTGCCCTCGACATTTTGGTTGGCAAACGCTTCGCGTATAACGAGTATGATGCTAACAAGCAATAAGACAGAGAGAACAAGTTGTAAGAGCCATATGACCCTCGAATAAATTCGCCAGATACTCTCAGCCTTCTGCTTCTGCTCGTTATTTACTGTGTTGGGACGCGGCTCTCGACGTCGATCACGAGAAAACTGGAGCGATTGAGCGCCCAATAAAGTCGCAAAAAGTAGGCAAGGGTAGATGTAAAAGGCAACCTTCAGTCCTACTAGCGTGTTAGCCATAGCTTGAACCAATTGATCAACCTTAAGGTTGATTGAGGTGAACGCGATTTAGTGGGAGCAGTTTACAAAATGGGATGATGTCAATGCCTCGCGTGAATATATTCAAAGAGCTGACTAAGATCTCGGATGTTTCAGATCTTAGCACGTGCCACTAACCGAACTCTGCTCTGATCAGTTAAAGACCCGTAATTCTTGCGACAATACTTGGCTGGCAACCCAAATGAGTTAAGTTTCAACGCGGAATAAGAAAACGGCCATGTGAATCTTTTGTCGCCCTCATATTGGAGAGCTTAGGGTAAGTCCTCTTGTCAGACTCGAAAAGAAAGCATTACTTGCCCTGTATTGAACCTTGGGATGCTTCATAAGGTTTCAATTCTTTAGCTAAGCTGTTTATAATCTTCCTAATTTGTTCTAGTTGCAGATGATGGAAGTATAAAAAGTTCTGGAAACTGGAAAATTCGGTCATATGCTGATTAACATTTGGGTGGCGAGAGGGGGTAAAGTTGCTGGGAGCTTTAGGAGAAGTGAGGTTGTTTCACAAGTCCACCTAAGGGTGGTGCACGACTGGCGTCTGTGGTATCTGTTGAAGATGAGGAATTAAACAGAGTTGAAGACCTGTGGTCAAAAGGTACGTAAGCATATTGGTGGCTGAGCGGCGGTATATGGTCCACTATGTGATGCCCAAGCGCTCCATCTGCATGAAGATATTTGTAAATGCGCTGCCAGTGCTCGAGATAAGAAACGTATAGAAGGCAACAAACCCCCTGCAAATAATCTCCTGGGTTGCCTATTACCGGCTCGCACGCCTTTAACTGATCCTAGAGAGCCCAAAGCAGGATGACTTCTTGACATGGCTCAGGAGGAACCCAATTTAATGGAAAACATTCCAAATTGACTGACCTTAGCAGTCAACTGTGGAAATCAACAGCAAGAAAAGTGCTGTTTCTTGCACTCTCTCACAAATACAAGAGCTGTTGTCGAAGCGATGAGGACCTCATGCAATAATACTCTTGTAGGTGCCTAGCGTGCGCCACATTACCTCAGCTAAAGAAGGAAATCCTCGCGCCCTTTTATAAAGAGTCCTCCTAATCGCACGGCAAGATATCACTAACCGCACAGCAAAACCCACTTTTTATTAAAAGCCACAAGTGGCTGCTGTGGCTAGTTTATTGGAGGGAGGAAACACACCACCGCCAAAGACAGGTTTATCCCCTGAAATCAGGAGCGCGGAACGGGCCTCAATATGTCCCACTAGGACTCTCAAAATGCTTAACTTAGGCTCTTAAATCTTAAAAATTATTATGTAATTCGGTCATGACTACATTTAATTAAATGGTTTATAAAATTATAAAGATAAAAGGGAAAGAGGTTATTGAGGAATAATTTAATTTAATAATATATTTTAAGAAGGAAGTATAAAGTCAAGGGAAAGTCTACTTATTTTATTTTGCTAAGGATAAATATATCTTTAAATACTTAAAGACTATAAAAATGGATTAATTATAATATATAAGCTTTAATGCTAATATATTAATAAGTAAAAAGATTTAAGCTTTATTATATTAAGTTAGCTTATAATTTAAAGTAGCTTTAAGTAGATAAAGATACTTAATATCTTACTTAAGTATTAAAATATAATAATATTAAGATATAGCTACTTTAAAGGACTTTTATATTTTTAATTTTTAAAAGATTTAAATAAAAAGCTATATATATATATTTAAATTATTTTTAAAACTCTTAGAAATATATTATAATAGGGGTTTCACTAGGTAAGTTAGTTAAGCAAAGGCAAATATTAGCATTTTATTTATAATAAGACTAAAGCTTAAAGAGTCTATCTTATGCCTTGCTAGCGACCTTAAGGGGAGAGCTAGAGGCAATGCTTAGGCTACCTTAGGCTTAAGATTACTTAGCCCCTTGCTATTAATATTATAATTATCTCTCTCCTTAAAATAGCAAGTCCCTAGCTATACTTACTTAGTAAGTCTTATTAGCTTTAAAGGTCTTTATATCTTTACTATTTAATTAGCATTATTAATATTTTAATTTTTAGGCTTTAAGCTATAGCAATACCTTATAATACTAGTTATATTACTCTTTATTTTTAGCCTTATTTATATTATATCTTATTAGCTTATTATTATTATTTTATTAAAGGGAGGAAATATATTACTACTAAAGATAAGTTTATCCCTTGAAATCAAGGGCATAGAATAGGCCTTAATATATCTTACTAGGACTCTTAAAATGCTTAACTTAGGCTCTTAAATCTTAAAAATTATTATATAATTTAATTATAATTACATTTAATTAAATAGTTCATAAAATCATAAAGATAAAAGGGAAAGAGTTTATTAAGGAACAATTTAATTTAATAATATATTTTAAGAAGGAAGTATAAAGTTAAGGGAAAGTTTATTTATCTCATTTTACTAAGGATAAATGCATTCTTAAATATTTAAAGACTATAAAAATAGATTAATTATAATATGCAAGCTTTAATATTAATATAAGCCTCCCCTTAAGGATATTGCCTATCCTTAAGTATAAGTATCCTTAACCCTAAAGTAGTCTTTAATTATTAGCTTAGCTAAACTATGCTTAAAGTTTATATAAACTATTTAATTAAGTCTTAGTCTCCTATTAAGTAACTTCCCTCTTATTATCCTTCCTCCTTATAACCTTCTAAGTCTAACTATATCTCTATTTATATTAATCCTAGTAACTTTTAATTAATACCTCCTTATGCATAATACCTTAAATAGCTTAGTTAAGGATTTAATCTTATTAATTGATATTAATAAGACTATTAAGGATATAAGTTATATATATCTTAAACTTAAGTAAGTAATTAATCTATTGCATTAAAAGTAAGGGAGGCTAAAGAGCATTATAAGCATAATATATTATAGCTCTCCTAGCTTCTTATAGTCCTTGCAAGTTATAATCCTTAAGGTTACTAAGCAATATATTAATTACTATAGTATCTTATATAATAAGTCTCTAGGGAATAGCTTTAATCTTCTTATTACTAATAGCTAGCTCCTTTATAGCTAGCTTAAGACCTTCTAAGGTAGCTTATATATTAAGGGAGCTAAGAAGGGAGCTTAAAGCACTTAATCTCTTAGTCTTCTTTTAAGAAACCTTTACTTTATTATTGCTAACCTTGCTAGAGAGCGCTAAGTTTACTAAGGGCCGCTTTCCTTAATTTTCCTTTAGATGCATTAAATTTAAAGGTCTCTTATAGATAAATAGTAGCAAGGCAATATCTATAGATATAGAAGTATTTAATCCCTTGGTTATAACTTTAAATCCTCTATTATAAAGGACTACCCCCTTCTTCTTATAATATTTAATAAGGCTAGTAAGAAGGTAGTTATCTTAATATAATTTAACTAGTTCTCTTGCTTTAAAGAGAGGGTATTCTACTTAATCTTGCTTAGCTATGCTAAGACTTCTTTTAATAATTTAATATTTAAAGGCTATTAAGTTTATAATAATATCTTTGCATTTAATATATAGTTAATACCCTTCTTTGCCTATATAAGCTTTATTCTAAGGGACTATCTTTTGTCTTAATATAAGAGGTCTATATAAACTATTATAACTAACTATAGGCTATATAACTTTATCTTTAAAGTATAAGCGCCCTATATTAGCATTGAAGCTTGCATATTATAATTAGTCTATTTTTATAGTCTTTAAGTATTTAAGGATGCATTTGTCCTTAGTAGAATGAGATAAGAAGACTTTCCCTTGACTTTACACTTCCTTCTTAAAATGTATTATTAAATTAAATTGTTCCTCAATGAACTCTTTCCCTTTTATCTTTATAATTTTATGAACCATTTAATTAAATGCAATCATGACTGATACGAAAGGTTGGTGTTCTTCTCAATGAAGGGTAAATTTAGGTGTATATATATATTCTATCTACAGGATACGTAAAGGGGCAGGGGTCCTTCAGTGAAGGACCACGAGCAGGTCACATGCACCCACGGGCTCGCCTGCCTCAGGCCAGTATATGACCATGGCAAGCCGCTTCACATATCAAGTCCGGGGCCTTTAAGAGGCATTCCACTGTCCTCAGTGGCAACATCATACATTAGTTCCTTTCATATCATCTTCCGTTCATCTCTCCTTTCGATCAATGGCGCCGGCGACGGCGTTTCACAGCGGCCGCGGGTCCGTCGTCTCCCTTTCCGGGGATTTCGCCATCTTCCTCCTCAGGGGTTGCGATTTCGGCGTCACCGGCGTCGTCGGCACCGGCTTCCTCTTCATCGCTTAGAGGGATGACTGGGCCAGCGGCGGCCACGCCTACAGCAGGGGCCATCCAGGGCTCAATGGTCTTCTTTTGTTTCTTTATTCTCTTCCGGCGTGCAAGGGGCTCGCGTTCGCCGTCAGGGAATTGGGCTTCAAAGGCTTTGACAAGGTCAGAGGAAATCTCTTCCATAGGGACCCAAGCATCATATTCAGGACCCCAGCCTTGCCAGCATACATAATATCCCGTCTTCTCTTTCCAGTTCCGACCAATACATCGGACTTCCTTCTTCAGTAGCTTTTCCACTCTATAGATATCATCGTCCGACTCATCCTCCAAGGGGCCGGGTTCCTTAGGTTGGAAGTCATTGGCATAAGCCGGTTGCAAATAGCGGCACGAGACAACAGGGTGAATATTCATAGTAGCAGGGAGATCTAGTTTACAGGCTAGGTCCCCCACCATTTCCACGATTGTGAAGGGGCCCATTCATTGCTAAGACCACTTCCATGGTGGTTTGCCAGGTAGTTAATATCCTTTATGCAGTTAAAGGTAAACTCGGTCTCCGGCCTTCAGTTAAATAGGGCGATGCTTAGCATCATACTACCTTTTTGCCTTGGCAGCAGCGAAGTCCATCGCTAGTCTAGCTTCCTTGCGCATAGCCTCCCAAAGGAAGGGTAAGTCAGCAAGCTCATTCGAAGGTTATAAAGCCTCCAGCAGTCCACGGAGGCCAACACTATATAGGAACTTATGCGCTGAGCAGCCCATGCCCATATTATACGCCCCATTCAAGTTCCATTGTAAGGCGGGCAATAGGTACGCCCAATTTGCATATAGGTTTTCCATGTAATGGAATCATAGCGCAATTTCAACAGTCTAGTTCCTTCGTTCCACGAGGCCATCGGCCTATGGGTTATATGCCATGGTCATAGCTATGCATATGCTAAAGCCCTTCCATAGTCCTCGCCAGAAATCGCCATTAAAACAGCAGTCTCGATCCAAGATAATGACCTTAGGCATGCCCCAGTCTAATAGCATTAACTATCTAGCCAACACAATAGCCCAGTCTTAGGCTGAGTAGGTAGAATAGCCTGGTATCAGAAGACCTCTTTTGCTAGATAAGCAGGTGACTATCATCAAGGAATCGAACTAACTGAAGCCTTCCATCGCCCAGGGGGAGTCCCTTGAGGCAACTAAGGGAAGCTCGACTATAAAGTCAATCGCGATGGTATGCATAGGGAGGATAGGCAGCTGAACCGGCCTATAGCTGCCAATTTCCTTCTTGCGGCTAGTCTGACCTAGGCAGCATATCTAACACTTATTGATATATTTCCTGATCAATTGTATAAGGTTATGGATTGACAGTCCCGATAGCTCCCTTGTTATCCTTTCAATCCCGAAGTGGTATTAATCGTTATAAGCCATTCCTAGCAAGTCATCGATATAGTTATGCAGCATGCAAAGGCGGACCTACTCGTCTATTCTATCATGGTAGAGTAATCCATTGCTTAGGTAGAAAGGGACCCCGGGCTTTGAAGAGTTTGCAATGTCCTCATCATTCAAGGTCGAACTTTCAATAAGCTCCCTGCCAACAATAGAGCCAATGATCTTAGAATATTTCAAATCTAATATATAGCCCTGCTAAAACTGCGCTTTTAACTCCTTTAACATCAGCGCCTCTGCAGCCATAAACACATTATCAAGTGCTATATAGTCAGGACAAAGTCAGGCTGCATTGATATCGGTTTCCAGTGCAGTCAGTCGGCTAAGGGCATCGGGGATGAAGTTCTTTTCCCCTAGGATATGGTATACTTCGAGGTCATATTCAAAGAGATAAATAGATGCCACCACCAATCGTCTATTGGCCCGGTCTATACTAGCTATGCTAAGCATAGTCTTTTCAACAACCTGCTTAGTAGCTAAATGATCTATGAGGATAACTATAGGCAGTTCTACTAATTGAAGGTATATATATATTCTCTTGACTGCCTATATAAGGCATGCAACTTCCAATTCCATAGAGCCATAGTTCATTTCTACGCTAGTAAGTGTTCAGCTAAGGAAGTAAATCGATTCCATGGCTACTGCTGGAATATATGTTCCCGGCTTCTAAGTATAGCCTTCCTTGACATGGAATAGTATAGCTCCAAAGCCTCTCTCGAGGCTGCTATTGACCTAAAGGAATAGTCAGCATCGGGGATCTTAATAGAATAGTACCTTCCCCTTAGTTATATTATCTTGAATAGCATAGAATGCAGCCATCTCATTAAGTATAGGCTCATAATATATAGAGCGCATATAGGCCTTCTATCTATTGGGGTTACTATCCACCACCTATCCTTCCTTGCGGCCAATGGCCAAAAGGGCCACCTTCCGCTTTTATAATGGCTCAATAAGCTGCGCATAATATGGAATGAGGTATCTAATATATCCTATGGCCCCAATATACTATTCAAGGGCAGCTAGCTATTTAGGAAACTCCAGCTTAGCAAAGGCAGCCACGCGCTTAACTGTCATAGTGAGACCAAGGGCATCAACTCGGAAGCCCAATACCTAGGCACTAGGGTATCCGATCTAGCTCTTCTTCGGGGAGATAGTTAGGTTCTTTCGCTTAAATAGGCTAAAGAGCTCTTCTAAGTGCTGCAGATATTCCTTTTCATTGCGAGAGAAGATAATAATATCATCAATAAAGGCCCTATAAAAGCTCTAATGAGGGCGCAGCAGCCTATCCATATAATATTGAATATATGCAGAGGAGTTTCAAAAGCCTATCAGTGCTACTATAGATCTCTCCAGTCTACAATGGCTGGTCATGGTAAAACGGTCGCGATGCTTGAGTTTAACACTAAATTGAAAGAAGAATGAAGATATATCAATTGCTATGATATAATGGGCACCGCAGAGCGACTATATAATGTCATCTTATCAAGGCAAGGGGTAGTTATCGGGGACTATGACCTTATTTAAGGCTTTAAGGTCAACCACTACCCGGCCCTTAGGCTGCCCATTGACCATTCTCCAGACTACAAAGACAGGAGCTATAAAGGGCATCGGACCGCGCACCCATTTAAGGCAATTTTGCTTATAAAGGCCATTAAAGAGGTCATCAATAAATTTGCAGTCCTTCAATCTATATAGATATATATATTAAGCAATATTATATTCATACCAATTATTAACTAAAGGCACTTCCAATTCTTCCCTAGCAGGCACTTCTATAAGTCCTATATCTTCCTAAAGTCACTTATATTTATCAATTAAATGCTTAGCCTTAGTAACAAAGGCAAGGTTAAAAGCATAGATATATATTCCATTGGCTATTATTTCTTTAGGAAGGTTCAGGGTCTTCTATATATATGCCTAGAATAGAAGCTTAGCGTCTTCAGGAGATAGTTCAATAGGCAAGGTTATGGCCTTAAGGGGCTCTTTCTCAATAGATAGATAGATAGAGGTTTATAAGGGCCTTGCATAGTTCTACTTCCAGGGCATCTTGCAATTAGTCATGTCTTTAAAGATAGCATCACCAAGGGAACAAGGTGCCTTAGCTAGGTTAGCAGGCTTAGTAGCCTTAGTTTAATTTACTAAGTACTCTCCAGCGGCTATAGCCTTTAGGGCATCTAGAAGGGGGAACTCAGTTGACACTAGAGCATTAGTTATAGTAGTGCTCGCAGGGCTAGATATCTCTCCAGTTGCCAAGGCCTAGGCAGCAGTTCCTAGCGCTAGGGCAGTAAGGGCAGCATTCCATGAGCTGGCTAGGTAGCTGCCTTCATCGCACTTGCCAATATATCCAATCCTCTGTTGTCTTTTTAGCATGATCTCGCTATCGATGTTATTAATAAAAACTACCCTTGGCAGGGACTTATGGTCAATGAGGCTATCCATCGCGCTAGGTAAGGTAGCATAGAAGGCGAAGGAACGGTCCTTAGGGACTTCCTTCTATGAAGCTAGCACAAGTCGAGTCTCTCTAGCGGGAATAGTAGTATCGCGCATAGCAGTGACCTTCCTTACCACCTTCCTTCTAGTCAGGAAGATATTAAAAGGGATATAGAAGTCGGTCAGGGTATTATAGCGCAGGCATCGTTGAGAGTTTAATATATCAATATCATAGGGATCAATAAAGGCAGTGCCCAAGAGAGCATTAAGTTTCAGGTCATCTTAGACCTATGCGGAGGTGGTAAACTTAGCTATTCTCGCCTTCCTATCCTTAAAGTTGAAACCTTCTATATATATTATGAAGATAGCCCATTCTATTAACTCCTAGTGCCTATAGATACCATTGATAATAGTAGGGGGTCTCTTTTCAATAGTGTGACTGAGGGTACTGAGCCAGCTACGGTCAACAAGCGGGTTTCCGCAGCCTATATCTATATAGACTTTAACCGATATATCTACAATAGGTAAAGATTTAGCATTAATGCGCATATATATATATCTTGACCTAGATAGAGTCTTAGGTTGCAGAACTAGAAGATAAGCTTCCTTATAAGGTTAAGTGCTTAAGTTAGTATACTCATTAATATAAGGACTTATCATAGCAAGACTGCCTAAGCCTCAGCAGCCCCCTTAGATATGCTAAAAGAGCTTATTCTTAGACTTAAATATTGCATAGTAGCACTTATATATGCGCATAGCAAGCATAGTTAACAAGCTCTCTACTTCCAATGCCAAAGGGCTAACGCAAGAGTTAATAAGTCTATGCTTAGCAAGGATGCCTTCAAAGGGGAAGTCACAATGACATCAAGGGCATAATATGCATAAGCTATGCATAAGTTTAGAATTGCCACTCATAATAAAGTAATAGGCATCATTAGATATATTAAAGTATATAGAGGAATCCAAGAGAGAATCCTCATTATCTTCCTCCCGGTTTCTGCCCTTATAATTTTCTCCCAAGGGTTCCTAAGTCGCTAGATATTTCTTCTCTATGCTCTACTTATTCTAGTCATAGTCTCGATCGTCTCGTCGCTCATCGCAAGGATACCGGTCTCGCCACTCCTTATTATCGCGGGGATATCGATCTCGCCGCTCGTCCCGGCGCTCATCTCATCGCTTGTCTTGTCAATCACGATCATAATATCCATTGCAGTATGACCGGCTGTTGCAGTCATATCGATTATCTCGACCTTCAAAGCGTTCATCGCGGCGATGCTTGTCCCGCTAGCGAGGTTCATCCCGGTAACAGTCCTTGTCTCGAGAGTAATGCAAGTCGCGAGAGCTAGAGTCTTGATAGCTTTGTCGCGATGAATATCGACCATCACGGAGCATTAGGGCATCAACAACCTGCCGTCGTTCCTCATAGTCGCAGATAAAAGAGGTCAGCATGGTACATTTCCTAGGGATAGGCAAAAGTCAAGCGATCTCGATATCAATAAGGGGGAAAATTAACTTTAGGATATAGGAATCCTTTAAGATACTGACTTGCTTAGCGAGGCTCGCCTTTCGCTATACCCACTATAAAAGGGTAATATCCTATTGGGCTGACCGCAGCAAGTACTTGCCAGAGTGAAGTTCCTATATAAGCTCAGCGTCAAGGCACTTAAAATGCTATATAAGCTTTCGGCAGAAGCGTTCAATGCTTGAGTTAAGCAGGCGCGCACAGCCATCAATGCTCAGTTCGCTCATTAGCCATCTAACTGCGCGTCTAGAGAGTATAGAGATATAATGTTCCTGCAGGGCATCATCCCCATATCTCTCGAATAGCTTGAGATGCTCATAGAATAGGAACACATTAATATAGACTTATTTATTCTAGGAAATCACGAAGCCAGCACCCTTATCATCCCGGAAGTCAAGGTCAAAGGTGCCAAGGGCTTCTCTCTTGATATGTCTTATTAGACCTAAGGTATCTATCGAAAATGGCATGGTCTCCCGTCGACATTGGGTAGCTATCAAACCTCCGCTCCCTTCTGAAAGAGAGCTATCACTCGAAGAGCTAGAATAGGATCCATCAAAGTCCCTTCTAGGTCAGAACCGGCAATGGTCCTGAGGGTATCTTAGTTGAGGCTGCAGAGGTCGAATGTCTTCATAGTAGGGATCTAGCAACTCGAGCTTAAATCGTAGTCTAGTAGGGAGGAGATCTCGTTCTAGGGTCATTATATCAATTAAAAGTTGCAAATTGCTAGGAGTAGGTGCTGAAAACTCAAATAGCTAATAGCAGGCTTCGCGCCATCTCTCGACATGCTGCAATTATTTAGACTTAGCTATTGGCATGGCAAGGAGCTTCTAGGCAATTAAGTCGCTAAGGTTATCTTGCACCTTCTTAGCAAGGAAGGTTTATATCTAGAAGGCTATAATTATATCCCAGCGCATGAGTGCGCTAAGCACTTGAGTTACTAGGTATTCCATAATGACTTAATAGTATCGCATTCCCTAGCCCAGGGCAAAATTGATATCTTAATCCCTAAGCAGCATTGCATCATTCTCCGTCGCGGGTGCCTTTAGCAGTGAATATCGGGAATATAGAGGAGGCGTAGGTTCCTCTTAGGGCGGATCGCCATTATTAAAGCGAGCCATCCTAATTAGGAATAGCTTCAATTGCAGAAAGTGAGTATATATAGGGGAGTACCCTTATATATTTAAATCTCCTCAATACCAATACCTAAGATCTAGATATATAGGTCCATACTTAAATAGCATAATAGTTAATTATAGCATATTAACTACTCTCTATAAGGGTAAGTAATTGCTAGCTTAAGATATAAATATTGAAATCGATATATGCATTGGCTAAGGAATAAACTCTTCTATATTCAAAGGGGTTATTCTTCTATCTATTGCATCTATCTCCTTAACTTCGGTCATAGTAAGCCCAGTTGCAACCTTAAGAGGCCTAGCCAGTTCACTAATATCTTAGAAATCAAGATAGGTTATATAGCATAAGGGTAAAGATCGCTAAAGAAGGACAATCCCTAATAACTTTTTACTATTGCAATGGAAAGCTTTAATATGGGGGCAACCGCAAGTAAGGCTCGCAATTATATTTTTAATATTAAGAAGTTGAGGTGCTTCACCATTAGCAGCTAGTGATTTTCCAAGCTAGGTATGCAATAGTCCATGCACCTAGTGTTTTTTCCAAAGGCTTAGGTTCAATTCCCAGTTCATTATATTTTTTTTTTTTTAATGAGTTTTATATAGGTCGAGCCAGAACAATGCGCAGCCATAGGCTAGACGCGCGTGCGTGATTAATAGTAGTCGCCCAGCTACGGAATAACCCAAGCCCATGGCTAGACTCGCGTGCTGAAGGGGCATATATAGAGGAGAGGGTCTTAGGTCTCGCGAGTGCAAGGGCGCATAAGGACAAGGAGCCTCTTCAAGGGATATAATTTGCTAGTATTACCTTAGGAAGGTGACCAAGCAAGGGGGGTATGCTGTCGAGCGGCGGAGGCTCGTGCCGCGGAGCGCGCGCTCGGCATATGTTGATAGAACAGGGGTTCCTAGTCGACCTGGCGGGTCGGATCGTGGCGCTCGAGAGCTGGTGCTAGAACCAATCAAGAGGCTGATTGGGTCGAGCTGGTGATCGAAAAAGGAAAGCGTGCAATTGCTACCAATTTAATACGAAAGGTTGGTATTCTTCTCAATGAAGGGTAAATTTAGGTATATATATATATTCTATCTATAGGATACATGAAGGGGCAGGGGTCCTTCAGTGAAGGACCACGAGCGGGTCACGTGCACCCACAGGCTCGCCTGCCTCAGGCCAGTATATGACCATGGCAAGCCGCTTCATATATCAATAACTAAATTATATAACAATTTTTAAGATTTAAGAGCTTAAGTTAGGCATTTTAAGAGTCCCAGTGGGACATATTAAGGCCCGTTCCGCGCCCTTGATTTCAAGGGATAAACCTATCTTTAGCAGTGGTATATTTCCTCCCTCTAACAAAGCCCTCTTATTTTAAGTTTATTTATAATAATAGCTATAAAGAAACCTTGCATTAAGTTAATAATAGCCTTCTCTTTAATAGTATTATTAATAATATACTTAAGTCCTTATATTTAATCCTTAACTATTAAATTAAATAGTCTTAGTTTTAATTGCTTGCCTTTATTCTTAAAGAAGGTTATAATCTCTTCTCTTATAAGTTTAATAGTTTAATAGTAGTTATTACCTATTAAACTATAAAGGTTATAAAAGAGCATAGCAATATAAATATAATTATACTCTTATAATATAAGTTAAGGTATTAAAGGGATCTTAAAGATATTAAAGTTAAATAGTATCTTAATATATATTAAGGCTTATCTCTAGGTATATGCAGTCTTCTTAAATTGCCTCTTATAGCTATTATATATAGAGTTAAATAGATAGAATTAGCCCTTATATTAATCTTAAATATAAGAGGCTTAATAACTATTATTATAATTAATTAATTTAGCAAGGAAGTAATAATTATGCATTGCTAGCTTTATAGCTTTTAATATAATATAGCTTAAGGTAACCTTATAGCTTATTATCTCAATGCCCTTACTTAATAGGAGGTTTATTTTAAGCTTATTATATCTTAAGTTCTATTTAATTAATCCTATATAGATTATAATCTCCTTAGGAGTAATAATTAATTAATCTTCTAGCTTATATTTAAAAGTTTATATTAAAGATTAAAAACTAAAGTTAAAGGCTTAGTTATAATCTTATATATTAAGAAGCAACTTCTAAAGATTATATATATATTATAGCTAAGAGGCTTTATTATATATCTTTAAGGTAGTTATAAAAAAAGGGATTTAAGGGGGTATAGCTTTAATTTCTTCCTTAAACTTAGCTTTTAGCTATTTATAGTAAGGAAGAAAGGGCATTACTATCTTATCTTAGTTAATATAGCCTTAAAATTAAAGGGGTTGCTTTATAATAACCTTAACCTTAACCCTAAGGATAAGGCTTGCTATTATTGCGCAATGACCTTTTAATAAAAGGTTAAACCTTAGTCAAGGTTAAGAGATACCCCTCTAGGCATAATTTGCAGGGGAAATGACATAGCTAAGGTTAAGTAATTATTAATAGTTAAGTTAAAGTTCAATGAAAGGTAATTTCAATGAAAGGGAATAAGTTAATTAATTAAAATGATTAAAAGCTAAAGGTAAGGTTAGAGATAAAAGCAAAATAAGCATAATATATAAAATGCTAGGCTTTAATAATAATAGCTGCTAATAATAATAATAATAATAAATAATTATAATAAAATAATAAATAAATATATAAATAATAAATAAGAAAGAAAAGAGAGAGGGGGGCAGGCAAGGAGGACTTTAGGGGCTTTTAAAATCTATAAGTAAAGAATTAATAGTAAACCTTCCTCTTCCTCCTCTTCTTCCTCTTCTTCTTTCTCTTCTTCTTCCTCTTCCTCTTCTTTCTCTTCTTCTTCTTTTTCCTCTTCTTTCTCTTCTTTATATAATAAGTAATATAAGGCTAGATACTTTCTGCTATGACCTTAGCTACTAGGTTATAGTCTGCTAACTATATAAGATATATTTAATCCCAAAGGTATTAAGCTAAAAGAGCTATCTATAGGCTAAACCGCATTAAATAGGGGGTAATAAGCTAAAGTCTATTATTAAGCTCTTAATAAGCTATGACCTGCGCCTAATAAAGGAGCTGCGGCAGTGGCAGCCCGATAGGATAAGGCCCTGCAGTCCAATCAAGGGTCTTGCTATCTTTGCTAGCTACTACTGCATATATAAGGGCTATAACTACTATATATAGAGGCCTGCTAAGATATTTTAGCATATACTAAGGCATAATAAGAAGGCCTCATAGCATTAGGAGGCTATCTTGCTTTAATAGAACTATTAGCTCTAGATATATTTTATAGCAAAGGGTTGCATTAATTACTTTATTATTAAGAGTCT
Source organism: Nectriaceae sp. PG4201 (assembly GCA_023628695.1). Taxonomy (NCBI): domain Eukaryota; kingdom Fungi; phylum Ascomycota; class Sordariomycetes; order Hypocreales; family Nectriaceae; species Nectriaceae sp. PG4201. Next base: position 18,900 of record JAMAKE010000275.1, read on the forward strand.
ATTATTATCTTTATTATTAATATTAAGCAGGGCAATATTAAAGCTTAGATTCCTTATGCTATTATTATTATTGCAAGAGGAAGGGAAGCTATTTAAGGGGCTAAAGGTAGATATTATCTAAGTAACTCGCAACCTAAAGGAGAAGGCTAAGGTTATATAGGATATTAAGGAGACCTAAGTAGACCGAGTTCCTTGGCTTGTCTATATTAGCTTCCTTGCCTATCTATAGGGGCTCTAGAATGCTAAGATTTAGTTATTATACTTACTTTTGCTAAGCAAGGCACTAGGTAAGGATAGTAATAGCAAGGGGGAGTATAATATAAACCTTATCTATATCCTTATTATTGCTAAGGCTACCCTTAGGGATATATATAGCCTCTATAGCAATAAGTCACTTAATTAGAAGATAACATAGCAATAGGCTAAGAGGTTAAGCAATTATTATAATAATAGTAGCTTAAGCAATAGCAAGCATTGCACTTTCTATAATTTTAAAAATAAGTCCTTATTAATATTATACTTCTAAAGGATAAAGTAGCTTCTTATATATTATTACTAAGTCATGTTCTGCAAGGGTAGTCACTTTATAAGAGCTAATAAGGACTAAGTGTTACTATAGGATATTATTAAGTTAATGCCTTAGTAGTAAAAAGCTATAGATAGCATTATTAAAGCCTTATAAGCATAAGATAAGAAAGCGAGGGAAAACCTAGATAAAGAGAAGGAAGATAGTAATAAGCATAATGCTAATCTAAAGCATATTATTTGCAACTTCTATATAGCCTTAATTTATTAATTAGTTAGGAGCAAGCTATTTCAATCTACTATATTAAGCTTTTGCACTATACTTAATTAAAAGAAGGCCTTTATATTGCAAGCAATAAATAAGGATAATTATAATAAGTAATAATATAAAGGGTATATATAATATAACCCTAGCAACTTCAATAGTAACCTATTAATACTTACTTAGACTACTTAGCTTATCCTATTTAACTTTATATACTTCTAAAAGTAAGAGAATAAAGATAAGATCCTTAACTTACTAAATTAAATATATAAGAGGTATTTCTAGCAAATATTAAAGATAGCCTTTAAGTATATCTTATAATAGTGCCTTTACCTTTTCATAGCTTTTAATATTGCTATTACTAAGAACTAGGCCTACTAATCTCTTGATAGATAGATAATTAACTATATAAGAACTAAGCTGCATATAAAATAAGTATTGCAATTAGCTATATTAAAGTTTTATTAAGTGCATTTACTTCTTTATAATAAGTTATTATTTAAAGCAAAGGATATTGCTTTGATTAAGGTATAGAGGCTATATAATGACTTAGACCTTGAGGACTATAGCAGCTTATAGTTAATAGATAAGAGGAATGCTAAGATATTAAAGGGAATATAGGATGCCCTCCTCCAGTAAATTAAAGGGCAGGCCGATTTATAATAAGTCTTTATATAAATAAATTAAGATAGCAAGACCTCTCTCTATCCTAAGGCAATAGCTATCTATAAGGCATATATCTAAGAGTTCTTAAAGCATATAATAATACTTATAATAGTTCTATTGAGTCCTCTATTGCAATTGCTAGAGCTACTCTTTATAACTTATATTAATATAAGTTCTTACTATTAATTTATTTTAATATAAGAGAAGCTAGTTATAATATATATATAATATTATAAAAGCTAGGAGTAGATTGATACTAAGAAGGATAATATCTACTTCTTGCCTCTAGTAATTAAGGACTTGCTCTTGACCTATCTTGCCCTTATGCCGCTACTATACTAAGTCTTCCTTTGCTAAAGCAAACTAAGTGCCTTGCTCTCCTTATACCTATAGTTAAAACTCAATAGTAAGATCTAGAGAGATAATATAGTCTTATTTTATCTCTGCAAGGCATATGCATATGCTAAGGTACTGCAGTTCTAAGTAGCATAATAATGCTAAGTTATTACCTCTATTACTAAGGAGAAGTTTAGCGCTAAGGAGTAGGCTAACTTTAATATAAAGGAGGTTATAGCATTAAAGGAGGTTAAATATAAGGTAGAACTTATATACCTTATAAGAATAAGTAACTATAGCTATTGCATATTTAACTATGCTTATGCTAGCAATATTATATTAATTATAACTATGCTACTTTACTGCGCATACTAAGCATTATAAAGCTAGCAGTCCCTCTTCTAGATAAACTAACTCCTCAAAGGTAAGTAGCTATAGATAGTCTTAAAGACATAGGCATAGGGGCTGCTTAATGCTTATAAGAAGGCGCAGTTTTGCATAAGGCTAGTTGCAAATAAGGATAAGCTTATTATAATAGCTTATGGGCTATATAATGACTTAGAATTGCAGCTATATTGCCTTAGTTAATAGAATACTATACTAGTAACAATAGGTCTATAGCTAGCTAAGTAAGTTATTATTATTCTTGCAACTAAGTTAAGTAAGATATTAATAGTTATAGTTGCAGTTGCGCTAAAAGCAACTATAATAATTATTTTAATCCTTCTTACTATAGCTCTCTATAGTAATATAATTAATTGCCTAGATAAGGTAAAGTTAAAGCATTATATCTAGTCTCTAGGCTCAATTAAATTAGCATTGCTTATTATTACCTTAGTAAAGGCTACTTACTTAGACTAGTTTCTTAAGTATATTAACTAACTTATAGATTGCTAGCAATTAAATTAAATTATAATTAATAAGTATTATTTAATAATTATAGCAAGTGACTATTAATAGAGTATATTATAACTAGCTTAGCATATGCAGCAAGTCTAAATATAGATAGTTTAATTAATAGTAATATTACTATTAATCTATTATAAGCTCTTTATTAAGTATAATAAGCTTATATAGCTATGCATTGTCTAAGAGTTAATTAACTGGCTTAATATTTAATATATTGTCTAGCAAGAGCGCGAGTTAAGCAGTTTATATAAGAGAGCAACTTATCTTATATAAATATATTGAGATTAAATAGACTTATTTAAGAGCAAGTAAGATAGGATTATTCTTTATTATTTAATAAAGGAACTTATAGTAAAGCTTACTAATATGCTAAATTGCTCTTTATATATTGCTAACTTTAATATAAAGAATAAGAAAGAGGCAATTATTAAGTATTAGCTTAATGCTATTAACTCCCTTATTATTATAGCTATATTAGCACTAGGTCTTAAGTTTAACTATCTATATATGCAATAGGTTATATATATTAAGGCCCTAAGCCTAATAATAGATTTCTTATAAGAATTGGGTAAAGCTAGCTAAGATAATAAACTAGCTAAATCCATTATTTTACTTAGCGTAGCTTAGTAGCTATAATTAAACTGGCCACTAGATGCTAATAAGGAGGCCATGCAATTATACCTTATATAAGAGCATTATTTATATAATATCTTAAGCTAATTCCTTGATATGGAGTTAGACTAATAATAATATATAAAGAGTAATAAGCTTTATAGCATTTACTTTAAATATTATATTAAATATTAGCTACTTAGTCTAAAGTTCTATCTATTGAAGCCTATTAATAGCTTATGCTAAGGTAGTGATAATAATATTAAAGCAAGCTCTAGCGCTAGCGAAATGGTTTTTATTAAGCTTAATAAGGTTCTTTGCTAGGCTTAGGTCTATAATAAGGAGTTAAGTTAATATAAGAGGGATCTTAAAATAATAATAGGCTGCTATCTTTATTATTAGGTAGAGAGGAAACTATTTAAGTATATAGCTATAATATATATATAGTGCTATAATTAAATTTAAGCAAAGCAAAAGGCACTTTAAGAGTGCTAGGAGAAGAATAAGGAGTAGATAGATTAATATACTATCTATTAAATATGCTATTAGCTATAGAGTATCTATTGCGCAGTAGATTTAAAATATAATAAGGATAGCTTATATTAGTTCCTAGATATAGTTATGCCTTTATATTTTAAGGCTTTTAGCTAGCTAGGCTATATTAAGTAGTTTTTAAAGCATTTTAACTAGAAATTCAAGATATATTATAAGTATATATTATAGCTTAATAAAACTACCTTATTAAGAGGCAGTAGGTATATATAAGCTAATTATATAATAATGCTCTTATTAGCTAAGCTTAGCTAAAGAAAATAGTTATTAATAAAAAGAGCTAAATATATCTATTTATTAGCTAATATTTAATAAGGGTTAAATATTTATAATATAAAGAGATATATAAAGTAAATTTATTATAATATAATATCTTAACCTTAACCCTAAGGCAAGCTTTTAATTTAACTTAGGCAATTATTATTAAGGCTATAAATATAAGTAAAAGGATAGTATATAAAGAGGGTATTTAAATAATAATAATAAGAATAATAAAGTTTAAAGTATAAATACTTAGTAAGAGTATCTATTTAACTAGCCCCTAGGGCAGCAATTTAAAGTTATTTAAATAAGTTTATAATTTAAGGTAGCTAAGTATTAATATAAAGAGAAGAAGGTAATAACTACTAAAGTTAAGAGGTAATAAGGTAGCAACCTTTAATATTAAAAGGTAAGAAGATAATAAGGGAAGAGTTAAGTAAATAGTAACTATTAATACTTAGAGGTAAGTAATAACTATTAACCTTTAATATAAGTAAGTATATTATAGTAAGTTAAGTTAAGTTAAGTTATAAGTAAGAGTTTTAAAGGGGTAACCTTTAACTTATTTAGAATTTAATAGTAATCTTTACTTGCTAAGTTATTAAAGTTCTTATATTAAGAACTTTAATATTATTTAGAATTTAATAGTAATCTTTACTTATTAAGTTATTAAAATTCTTATACTAAGAACTTTAGCGCTATAATAATTAAGAGGCTAAATTATAGAAAACTATTAATATAAGATTATAAGTTTATTAATATTTAAAATTCTTAAGATTTATATGCATTAAAAGGTAATTAAGAAGAGATATTACTTATTAATTTTAAAATGCAAAGAAGTTAAATTGCAATATTATAATTAATTTAAAGTTTTTATTAATATATATAATAATTAAGCGGCCTATCTAAACAAGCAGCTTATAAATCCCTTATCTTCCCTCCTTTCCATTTAATTAATTAATTCTTAATAATAAATCATGCCTCTATTAAATATTAAAGCAAATATCCTTCTTGCCATTTAAGCTCTTTAATAAGACCTAAAGCTAAGCATCTATTGCATTGCAGCTATCTATTAAGTCCCTAGAACCTAGCTATGTCGCTGCTAAGAAGGCATCACTTCCTAAGCTAATATTAAGCTAAATAGACATAAGCTATTTAATTTAAAGGAATAGATAATTATAAAGTATATCCTTAACTTAAATTCCTAAGGGTTTCCTTTGCGCCTACTTACTATTAAAGAAATGGCCAATTAATTGCTTGCTAAGCAAGAGGCATAACCTATTAGCTAGCGCTAGGCTTATAACTTTATTAAGTAGCAACTATAGCTTTAAATGCATTTATTTTGCAAATATAACTATAAAAGGGCCCAATGCAAAGACCTAGCCCTTATCTACTAATAGTTCTTACTTATAAAGAATATAATAGCTAAGTATAGCATTAAATTAAATGATCTATATAACTTTAATGAGATAGGCTTCCTTATAGGCATTATTAAGAGTAGAATAATTATAACAGGTATAGAAAGGCAAGGAAACCTAAAATCAATCTAGCTCAAAAGCTATGAATGGGTTATAGTTATCTAGGCTATAAATGCAGCTAGGTAGGCAGTCCTGCTATTTATTATCATTGCAAGCTAATATTATCTTGCGACTTAATATTAAGATTATAACCTTCTAGGCAATTGGGCTATCTTAATAACTTAGAATGGCTAGACTAATAATGAGATAGGCCTTAAGTGGCTAAAGCATTTTAATTAGCATATAAAGGCTCAATTAAATGGTCTCTATTATCTATTAATCCTTAATAGGCATAGGAGCTACTATTCAATTAAATTTAAGGACTATTGCAAGGAATATAAGATCATTATACTCTGCATGCCACTGCATTTATCTTACCTACTTTAGCCTCTTGATATTAATTGCTTTGGGCTGCTTAAGTAGGTATATAAGCGCTAAATAGAGCATTTAATTAGAAGCTCTATAACTTATATCTCAAAGACTAAGTTCTTCCTAGCATTTTATGCTGCCTTCCAAGTCTCCCTTACAGAGAAAAATATCAAGGGGGGTTTTAGAGGAGCTGGGCTTATTCCTCTTAACCCAGAAGCAGTTATTCAGAAGCTTGATATATAGTTGCAGACTCCAATGCCTGCCGAGGAGGAGCCTAGCCTGCCCGACCCTTGGGTCTCTTCAACGCCAAAGACAGCAACTGAGGCTAGCTCTCAGTCAGAATTCCTTAGAAGACGGATTAAAAGACATCAAAGCAGCTCTCCAGCCTCTATTTTAGAGGCTCTAAGCTCTCTTACTAAAGGGACAGAAGCTATGATGCATCAAGCGGCCCTATTGAAGGCCGAGGTCCAGAACCTTCGGCAGGCAAATGCAACACTTAGCAGGAGGCGTAGGGCAAAGCGGACCCGGCTGCAGGATAGAGGAAAGATGACTATACAGGAAGGAAGAGATGCAATTGATCAAATGGTCCCTAATATAGAGAGAGAAGCTAAATTGCCTGAAAATCGGGGGGCAGGAAGGGGGGCATAATTAAGGGAAAGGCGCTATAGGCTCTGCCGCCAGCCTAGTCATAACTCAAGAACCTATGAGATAGTGATTGAGGCCTCTAAAGAAGAGGAAAGCGATTAATTTAAATTGATTAAATAGTTA
>JAMAKE010000276.1:0-17886 GCA_023628695.1 Nectriaceae sp. PG4201
TTAAATGGAAAGGAGGAGATTTGAGGGATTTATGGTCCACTCGCTTGGGTGGTCCACTCGCTTGTGATGTACGTTAAACGAGTTAGGGCTTCTTCCTCGAACCAACTGTCTTCACCAATGTTAATCAAGACGCAGAAATTTACAATGAGGAAATTTTTGGTCCAGTATCTGTCATTAACTCATTCAAGACAGAAGATGAGGTTATTGCACTCTCGAACGACTCCGAGTTCGGCTTGATGGCTGGTGTGTTTACGGAAAATATTAACACGGCGTTGAGAGCCGCATCCAAGTTCGACTCTGGCACCGTTGGTATCAATTGTGTCAGTCTCTTTAAGATGACCGCTCCCTTTGGTGGATCTAAACAGAGTGGTACGGGCAGAGAGTTGGGGCTGGACGGCTTGAGAGCTTTTACGGAGCCAAAAACCATTATTATAAATATGAACTATTGACATTTTAGATAGTGCATATATGGAAATAAAGAAGAAAAGAGTGCCAAAAAAATTCCCCAAAAGCTACTAGTATAATCGATGCTCAAATGGAGACTCAGAGTCTCGCATTGCATTTCTTGCTGTCTATCGCAATTTCTTCGAATACACCTTCTTCCATCTTGCTTACATCAAAATCTTGCTCTGTGATCCCCTGTGGGCCGGGGTCCAGAATTGCCTTGACCTGCCTGACTCTATCGCCCGATACCTCTAGAATATACCCACCAGAAATCGGAACCATATCTCCTGTGGCCTCTTTCTGGAGCCCCCGAATGAAGCTGCTAATTTCGTTTTTCTCCACTATCGCCAGCATAGCCTCTGCTACTTCGTCTGAGGTGACCCAGAACACATTCTCTGAAAGTGGACCGTTCTTTTCAGCGTCATCAGCCCACAGTGGTGTCTTTACAAGGCCTGGGGCGACACCAGCGACTCGGATGCCGAGCCTTTCCTCAAGCGGCGCCAGCGTGCGTACGAAGCCGTTCAGTCCATGCTTTGCGATATTGTACAGAGGTGTCCACAAAGGCGTTGCCTGGCCATTGACACTAGAGAGATGGATAATAGTCCTAGGTGTAGTAGGGGGATGAGCCCCATATTTTCCTTGCAGTTCTGACATGTCGTCCATTATAGCGAGCTGAGTGAGATAAACAGGGTGATTCAAATTGATATCCAGTGACTTGTATCGTCCGCCAACGACAGAGTCAGCCACTTTTTCGTTGGTGCCAGGTGGCTTCCAGAAATTGCTCCATGGAGGTTCAAAAACACCGGCGCCAGCACATACAATGTCGACGCGACCGAACTGGGCCTTTGCCGCTTTATAAGCGTTTGACAAGTCGGTCCAAGAAGAGACATCTGTCCTGTGGAATATGGCATGGGCCTTTGTGGATGCCACAGAGGGGTGGTAAGCAGCAACAACCTCGCGAGCTTCAGGACGAAGATCCAAATCCGCCAGGAGAACGTTGCAGCCTCTTGATAGTAGGAGACGGGTGAAGGACAAGTTGATTCCTAGTTAGCAGCATCAGAATCTTTCCTATTGGGCAGCCGTCCATTCATCGGATCAATCGAGACCACGTACCTGATCCCGCTCCCGTGACCAAAGCACTCTTTCCAAATACTGACTGTGCCATTGCAGAGGTGATATGTTTTGTCAAGCTGTGTTGCTGCTGACCTGATGCGGTGCTCGTGTCTCTATCCCCTTCTCCCCGCTTCCTCTTCAAGGAAACAATGTCCCTTGTACTTGAAAGCACGGTGCCTGGGATTCGTCAGCATACCCATTGGATGAGCGTGGCTGCCTCCCGCGTCCCCATTGCCGGCTGTACCCTTTACCGGCAATCTCAGTAATTCCATGCCGATCGTGTGAATACACAAACCCTGCCCCCCATAACTCGTCCTGACACAGATTCTACGTACTGCACTGGGGTTATTCGCAGATGTACCTAACCCTTTGTCACGGTAAGGTCTAAATTTCTTTCTTCTAGATCTCCGTGTCAACCTGTCTGGGGTAGTAGTGTCTACTGGAAGCATCTGAGCCGATAGACTTCTTTTACCATGGCTGGTAGACTTCTGTCTCGCACCTCGCTGATAACGGGCACATCTGGAGGCCTTGGAAGAGCAATTGCCATCGCATATGCCGAAGAGGGTGCAAACATCATCTGCGCGGATCTGGCCCCGACCGCGAAAGCTACACTGCCTGGAGAAGACAACCAACCAACACATGAGGTCATTAGAGCATTTGGCGGAAAATCTACGTTTGTGAAATGCGATATTGCAGAGCCTGCAGAAGTGCAGAACGCTGTCAAACAGGCTGTGGAAAATTATGGACGATTGGATATGTGAGTCATTAACTAGAAATCTTTGCATGAGTACACATGGCTGATTTACTCCCTAGACTAGTTAACAATGCTGCCATATGTTTCGAGGCAATTCGCGGAGTTCGCGAGATGCATAAGACGGATCTTAGTGAGTTTGATATGACGCATCATGTCAATGTAAGGGGGGTATTTCTAGCTTGCAAATATGCTGTTCAGCAAATGCTGAAGCAAGAACCAAAATTTGGATCTGATCGGGGATGGAGTAAGTGATTTTCCTTCTTATGGCCAGTCATGAGCTGCTCCTTATTCACTCTACAGTTGTCAATATCGGTAGCATCTTGAGTGTAGCAGGTCAACCAGGTTCTATCAGCTACGTCGCCAGTAAAGGAGCCGTCCTACAAATGACAAAAACTGTAAGTGCAACACCATCTTCTCATTTACTTGATCGACTCTATTGACGTATTTTGGTGGGGAAGATTGCCCTTGAATATGCAGACAGGAGAATTGTGAGTGTAGTCTCGACGCATTCCATTCATATTTGGAACTCTGTCAGCTAATCATTGAATTTACACGCAGCATTGCAACGCAATATTGCCCGGTTTTACAAAAACGACAATGCTGGGTCCACTGTTGGACGATGAATACAAAGAACAACTAGCAGACATTGAGAAAAGCCAGCCTTTTGGAGGCCTGGGCAGGCCTGAGGACATTGCTAAGGTGGCAGTATTCTTGGGGAGCGATGATGCTGCGTGGGTGACTGGTATTCCGCTTCCTGTGGATGGCGGGTTTTTGGCCCGGTAGAGAGGTACTGGGCGTAAGAGAGTCTGATAGTTTCTTGGAGAAGCCGCATCTCAGATCAAGTCTAAGAGGGGTAAACTAGTCGATCCTCGAAAGTGGGCGAAGAACATCCATTAGCTCGGCAGGCCTACTACCAATAGATTAGGTAGGAGAATGAGATTATCTAAGTTTAGACCAAAGTCCTAATTACAGGGCTCTTGTAAGTTCCCTAAAACCAAGTAAATCAAGCAACTAAGATGCCCCGAGGTATAAGGTTTGATGCGCCGGACTTTAGTAGTCTATTACCAGTAGAAGTCTCCGTTCGGTCAATCTTCAATGACAGAGACAACTTCAGTTCTCAATAAAAACCCATTATCCGCCCCTTATTCTTACATGAAAGCTTGACCCGATAGGCCAATAGCGATTCTTCACTCATTTCGAGGATTAACCCATTACCCTCTCTTGAACTAATAAGATTAGAATCATACTTGTAACTAGACAATTCCTTAGGAACTGGGGTAGTAGACATGTAGAGAGACACTGATTGAGAAGTAGAGGTTGCAACATGGCGGTAAGAAAACAAGGTCTACCCTGAACCCGATGGGTTTGGAATGAGGTCAATCGGCTTCCTAAGTGTTCCCATCGTTCACTATATTTTCAAATGGTCCATGTGAGGTTTCCGGTCCCGGCAATGGGCATGGCGTCCGGCAATAGCAAAATCTAGGAGAGAGCCGGAATGTTGGGGTGACGAGTGCACTATCGAGTGCGACATAACGCTCGGAAATGCTCCTTATTGTCATTGCTGAGCATGCCTTTCAGGCTCCCAGATCTTTGATACTTTTGCCGGATTGTAGCCATCTGCAGCTGTGAGTCTACTGACAGTAGCCTAATGATCTCGCGAGCAGGCTCTGGTCTAGTAGGATAGTTAGCCGGGGATCCACAGTGTGCCCTGAAAGTTTTCGATATTAATTGATAGTATTTCACATGGTGATATGGGCTTACTCTGAACTTGCTCAAGTGAATAGCTTTCGTCGTCTTCTGGGTTTCAACTGTCACGAACTGGGAGGAACCATTACCGCCAACATGTCAAGAACAGATCAGCCTATACACTCCGAGCGCCATATGCGCATTATATGCGTTGGCTATGGCGCTTCTGGACTCTGCTTCGCATACAAACTGCAACGATCTTTCAAGAACTACTCGTTGACTGTCTACGAGAAGAACCCGGAGGTTTCAGGGACATGGTTTGAGAATCGATATCCTGGGTTTGTCTTCCTGATGCACATTGAGATCCTTCGTATTAACCAATATTAAGGGTAGCATGCGACGTGCAAGCGCACAACTATGTATGGTCGTTTGCGCCAAAATCGGATTGGTCAAGGATATATGCACCAGCTCAAGAAATTTACTCCTACTTCAACGACTTCATGAATGAGCATGATCTCCGTTAATATTGCAAGACGAGCCACAAGGTCGTCGGCACAAAGTGGGATACGGATAGTTCAACATGGAAGGTAGAGATCGAAGACCTCGAGTCGGGTAGAATTCTTCAAGATGAATGCGACATTTTCATCAATGCCAGTGGTATTCTCAATAACTGGAGATGGCCGGCCATTCCTGGATTGCAGAGATTTAAGGGCAGGCTTCTTCACAGTGCGAACTGGGATGAAAATATAGACCTAACTGGGTTGAACGTGGGGTTGATTGGTAACGGGTAAGTAAACCAATCTCGGGACAAGTTAAGATCGCTGAAAAAAGGAGAAGCTCGTCAGGAATTCAAATTCTGCCCGCTATTCAGCCCATTGTTGGCAAGCTGACGACTTTCATCCGGGAGGCCACATGGATCGCTCCGCCATTTGGTACAGATCAACGCTTCTATACCGAGGAAGAAAAGAGATTATTTACGCAGGATCCGTCTACTCTGCTAGAGCTACGAAAGATCAACGAAGCCAATAACAACAGTATGTTTGCATTGTACATGGAGAACAACGAACTTCAGCAGACGGTCAGGGAGAACTTCAGGAAACAAATGAAAGATAAATTAAAAGACCTGCCGCGGCTGAAAGAGAAACTCATTCCGGGTTGGAGTGTTGGCTGTCGCAGGTTAACTCCCGGAATTGGGTATTTGGAAACGCTTTCTAAGCCAAACGTCAAAGTGGTGTTTGGAGGAATTGAAGAGGTTACTGAAAACGGATGCAAGTGTGACGATGGCATGGAATATCCAGTGGACGTTCTGATTTGCGCCACCGGATTTGTGAGTGCCTATTCTTTCTCTGGAGCGAATTTTTTAAAGTCCTGACCGACTATTAAGGACACTTCTTTCAAACCGAGATTTCCAACTTACGGTTTCGACAACAAAACCTGCAGACCGAGTGGGCCGAGGAGGCACGATCTTATCTCGGCCTGGCTGCTCCTCACATGCCTAATTACTTCCAATTTCTGGGTCCAAATTGTCCCATTGGCAATGGACCACTTCTTGTTGCCATTGAGGCGCAGGCAGAGTACATGCTAGCATTGTGCGATCGATGGCAAACCGAGAATATCGGTCATTTTCGCTCTGTCAAGATCCGTTTCGCCCCGTTCGTTACAAAAGCGGAAGGATGCTTGAGGGAAAATGCGGGGTAGCGGAGGTTGCTTATGTTTCTTCTGAAGCCTTTGCTTGCCGAATCCGCCCCGACTTGCTCCATTCAATGGCCACATGATCGGTGGAGCGGTCCTTCAGCGGATCGACGGAGTAATTGAGGAGCATTGATCTAAGAACGGGGTCGGCTCCGTTCGGACTCCCACGCGTCAGAAGCCTGCTGCTAATATTCTGATTGTAGCATAAGGTTTGAGACTTATATTCACTTTTGCTAACGCACATTCCTGAAAGCTTATCGGACAAGCACAATTTGACACTGAAAAATGCCTTCTGATATCACCAACGGCAACGCCAATGCACACATGAAACAAAGTGCTTCGGCCAGATTAAGGTCGTATCTGGAGGATCCAGATAAGATAATCGTATGCCCAGGAGTTTATGATGGATTCTCGGCGAGAATGGCGTTGAATACGGGTTTTAACGCTATGTATATGGTTAAGCAGCTCGATTCGGGAGACCAGACGCCCCACAAACTGACTCAATCAACAGACTGGGGCAGGTACAGCGATTTCCAGATTAGGAATGCCAGATATTGGTCTCGCTGGCCTGTTTGACATGAAAAGCAATGCGGAAATGATCGCGAATCTCGACCCATCCGTACCGCTCATTGCGGATGCTGATACCGGCTACGGCAATGCCATTATGGTAGGCCGCACAGTGGCGCAATACATCTCGGCTGGTGTAGCAGCTTTCCATCTTGAGGATCAAGTCGTGAACAAGAGATGTGGTCATCTTGCTGGGAAAGAGCTGGTCTCCGAAGAGGAATATCTAACAAGGATCCGCGCCGCCGTTAGCATGCGCGAGAAGCTTGGTTCTGACATCATTATTATTGCAAGGACAGATGCTCTACATTCTTTGGGATTTGAGGCATCCGTGTCAAGACTTCAAAAGGCCGCGGAGATCGGAGCTGACGTGGTATTCTTGGAGGCAATCGAGTCAATTGCACAAGCAAAGGAAGTCTGCCAAATATTTGCGAAGACAAACACCCCAGTTATGTACGGAATGTAAGTCTACCGTCGTAATATGTCACTTGGAGCTCCGTTTAACGAGTCTTATAGGGTTCAAGGCAGTGCTTCGCCCCATATTACGGTTCAGGAAGCCAAAGACATGGGATTTAAAATCATCATATATGCAGCAATTGCATTGCTTCCGTACTTCAAAAGTGTGTCCGAATCGATGAGAGTATTGAAAGAGACGGGAGATGCACCAAATAGTAACGATGTTTCGCCTAAGGATCTGCTCAACGCTTGCGGTTTGAAGGAGTTGTTCCAATTTGATAAAGCGGTCGGTAGTAGTACTGAGTAAGAAGGTATATAGCCATTGGTACATGGTGGTAGTGCCTGAAATAAACCTAGTGAACAAGCGGTCCAAGTGACATACTATGGCTCTGCTGATGTAGTGATCATTAGGGCCACCTTAGATTAAGGGGGGTGGCAAAGCATAATAGGAATTTAATGCTAAGAAAAGTTTCACTCACGCAAGAGCTTGAATAAAAACCATCCAGTATAACCTTGGCTAGTATGAAACAATTATTTATTCTTCAACTTCAGTTTATTTGCCAACAACCATGCCTGTGACAGTGGCGGCTATGAAGACTCCAATGAGGGTGTCGGGTTACCAAATACAATGTATAGGATTAGGGTCCCACTAAAGATCAAGAGTGTGGTTATGATGGTTATTCCTTTTCCTGTTTCGTCAAGTGCAACCCTTACATTCAATCTCCCTCTTCTATTAATATATTATCATCACAACATAATATCTTAAGGGCCATGGAATAATCACGCCATCGGCAGGATATATTATTTAACAAGCTAGTCCTACTCAATATTTGGAGTTATATAAGTCTTCTACCTGTTTGTCTTCAAAATACACGCTTGAAAAATGTAAACATTAAAGCTAGCGACAAGATGTCGGTAACTTTGTCAGGAATACAACCTTCATGTCCTTACGCAATGTATCTGAATGACATATGTTGATCATAGAGCTCCTCGAAAGACTTTCCAATATCCGGATGATCCTCACCTCTAGCTCTATACTCCTCCAAAATTCTATCCCGTCTCTTATTCTGATGATTCATCCAGTAGTAAGCAGCGAGACAGTTAATGATACCCCAAGCCACGAATGCCAGTAAGACCCCATGTCCGACCAGATATCGGGGTGGGTCCACGTAGACCCGAGAGGCGAGCATGCTAAAACCTTGGCCAAGGACCTGAGAGAGACCGTAGCTTATTGCTCGCTTTGTGTGTCCACAGGTATTGATGTTTACCCATGCGATTTGCATTACGGCTGAGGGGTAGACACCACCCACCACGAGACACGCAGCAAACATCCGTGCGCCAATGTTGGTAGTCGCCATTAAAATGACGAGTCTAATAGCGCAGGAACTTAAACAGCCAACGATGAAGAATGCTTTCTTGTTAAACCTATCCGAGATGTAGGCGATGCAGATGACAGCAACAAAGCCGTATGCATACGGTATGATCGTCATCAGTTGAGTTCTAACTAATCATTTCATCGTCAGTATTTTTTGCCATCAGTTTTAAAGAGGTGGAATTACTTGTACTAAACCCAAATTCTTTGATGATTGAAGGTAGGAAGGCTCCCACCGCGGCAATTAAGGTTGCATTGGCTGTATTCACAAATGCAATCATCCAGACATTAACGTCGCTTAAACTTGCGCCAACTTGTTTCCATCGCACAGGTGCGTTGGCCGTGTTATACGCTACTCGCGTGAGTTGAGATCATAGGGACGTGCGAAGTTGACTTACACTCAAACCTTTGAACTGGCAGTGCAAGTTCATCTTTGGTAAATAGCCAGTGTTTTTTTAATCTTGTCAGGAAACCTAGGGGTTAAAATCAGAACAAGGAGTCCTATAAGCAGCGCTATGGACCCTTCGATGATGAACAGCCACTGCCAGGCATGTCGGCCACCCACAGCTTCCATGCTAGTCTGAATACCATAGGCAATCAAGCCAGAGAGACATCCAGAAAGAGTCGCGGCAGAATAGAATATCGCTAGCAATTTGTTAGACGTGGAAGTATCGCATGCGAATAAAGGTTGATCTTTACCAATACGAGTGGCGAGCTCATCACGTTTGTACCAAGCACTCAGATAGATGGCGGAACTTTGAAGAACAGCTTCTCCGGTTCCAACAAGAAACCGTAAACCCAAGACAGAGGCGGTGTTCTTAGAGATGCTCAAAAGGACTATACACATTCCGAAGAACAGAATGCCGCCTCCAAGTAGTCTGTTTGGGTTGACCTTATAAAAAGATTACCGGGGAAAATTCCCAGGAGGTAACCACCATCTTTAACTCTGTTAGTCCTTGCTTGACTTCTTGCTCATTTAGGATAAACCTACAGAATATCTAGACACAGCTGTAAAACTAATCAGGAGACATGTGTAGGTCTTCTTGAAAATTCATGAGACGGGCATATCCGATATTGTTGCGGTCCTACCACTGTTAATGCTCGGCTTGTGATGTTAAATTACAGAGGCTTATATACCAAGTATGCAATGAGATATGTCAGAATCAGCAAAGGAAGAATGAGGAAATCCGACTTGAGGAGAAGCTTTCTCTCGCTGGTCATTCCGCGGCGAGGGTCGTCATCATGCTCCATCTTCACTGGGGTTTTATGAGCATACTCGATCTCTCTTTGCTCTTCAATGCAACCACTCTTTCGTGGGTCCGATTTTGGCATTGACATCTTATTTTTTGCAGGCTAATGAATTGTTGACAATCGTAAGGGTTCTCTCAAGTCTCAAGGCACGCTATGTTGAGAGATGTTCAAGAAGATAGCCTTTGTAGATATATCCATCTTCTAATGATCTTGGCATTGTCCAAAAGCGCCTCTCCGCCCCCTCCCCACAACTCCACGATGGTGGGGTATTGTTGCCAAGACCTGGGGTCGGCGACTATTCAAAGATGCGAGTGCGCTTTCGCCCCGAGGTGCCGATGGCGCGCCGATAGGAGGAGGCTAAAGCTTCCGGCCAATCATCTTTATCTGGATATGGAGAGCATCTGTATCTAGGTTATGTTTTCCATGAATACCAATTTACTTAAATTTCAACACACAGAATTTCAAGGAAGACCTTAGGGCAAGTCCCTTAGTCCAAAAGCCTTTCTCGATGGATAATTTTCACATGCCAAGTGCCCCAGATGGGCCAACTGGGAGACTGTGCAATTGGATCAATTGTGTCACCTTGAATGATGTCCCTGCAGAGATAAAAACTAGGGCAAAGTATCTGATGCTCGACGGACTTGCGTGCGCCATTATTGGTGCCCACCTCCCATGGTCAGAAACCAGTGTCTGAGCAGTTTTGGAAATGGAAGGATCAGGACCATGCAATGTGATTGGCTATGGAAAGGTAAGCCCCGGAGGTTCAAGCTCCAAACAACATAACTAAGATCAATTGCAGAAAATTGGACCTTTGGCAGCCGCCCTACTAAACAGCACCTTCATCCAAGCCTTCGAATTAGACGATTACCACGGCGATGCACCTCTTCACTCAAACGCGATCATACTTCAAGCGTTACTCGCGGCGGCAGAGCACATCAAAGCGCCAAGCAGCGGCACAGATTTTTTACTAGCAGCTATTGTGGGATATGAAGTCGGGCCTCGTGTTGGATTAGGATTGTACGGTGGCCATATGCTCTCCATGGGCTGGCATTCTGGTGCCGTCTTTGGCCCGTCAGCTTCTGCGGCATCCGTCAGTAAGCTGTTCAATCTTCCCGCCAACCAGATTGAGGATGCTTTGGGAATTGCCTGTACACAAGCTTGCGGGTTGATGAGCGCCCAGTATGGGTCAGAAGTGAAAAGAATGCAGCATGGTTTTGCATCACGAAATGGTCTATTCGCGGCTCTTATGGCAAAGGGAAATTACATCGGAATCAAAAAAGTTTACGAGGAACCGTACGGTGGATTCTTGGCAACTTTTGGTCAAGGCTCTGGCAAAGACCCACTCTATCAGGCAGACGAGATTTCTAAGGGACTGTACGATCCCCATATCTGGCAGATCAATGGAATCCGACCAAAGGCATATGCATCGATGGCAGGCACTCACTGCACAATCGATTGTATCAAGCACATCCAGAAACTGCATCCCGAAATCATGAACAACGTTTTCAACATCAGTAGCGTGGTCATAGAGATTTGTTCGGAGGCAGTTCACAAGCATGGTGGATGGAAGGCCAAACGGCCAATGACCGCAACTGGGGCTCAAATGAGCAATGAATATGCGGCCGCGCTGCAGTTAGTCGATAAGCAAGTCATGCCTGCGCAGTTTCGACGAGAGGCCCTGGACCGCGATATCTTATGGGAGCTCATCGAGAAGATGCAGTGCGTATATAACAATGCGCTAGGCAATTGGTGGGCTCAGCGCGTCACGATCTCATTCCTTGATGGAAGTCCGTCAATATCACAACTAACGAAGGCACCGTTAGGCATCCACCCCGTATTGTCTAATGATGATATGTTGAAGATGTGGAGACTTATAACAGAAGGCATTATTGAGGCCAAGAGGCGTGACTTGATTGAGAACTATGTCCTAAATTTAGAGGGTGCTAAGAATATTATCGATCTCAGTGAGCTATTATCAGGTATTACAGGTAATCCAATAGCATAAATCGACATGTCACTTATTTGATTGTTAAATTGTTCGACATTTATCAATATGTGATTTTACTTGTCAATTGATCTATTTCCTGTAAGCATTAAAAAACTTTCATATATGGATTCAATTGCTAGCGACTTATCAACGCAAGGTATGAGTGTCAGGATAAGTTTGCTACTGGTCATATCGTAAGCTAGATATGGGATGTTCAGTATTTCAGTATCCCCAGTTCCAGGTGTTCTAGGTGTAGTGACGCTACGTAGACCAAGCTTTCCAGGTCCAATGGCCCACGGCACCGAAAAACATCCGCCGCAATTCTACCATAAATAGAATGTTTACCTATAAGAACCTTGAACTAATCGGTTGCCGGCTCGATTCTGACATACGTGGTGCGAGCGGTGCATGTTTGAAAACATAGAACCTGGCTGCTAGCTTCGGTCCATTGGTCAGCGATGTGTCTCCACTTGCCCTATTCGGCAAGATGATGCGTGTCTTGGCAGCCGTCAACGCAAATCTGGATATACTGACAGGAGGCTCTGGCTGGGGAGCTAGCTTACAAGGTTCTATTTGGATGCAATTCACGAGGCTTAGAGTGTAGGAGAGGAAGATATCCTTGTGGGTGAGAGAGCGATCACGAGAGTTCTACACAACGGCACCGTCTGAAGCGCTATGTAGATCAAAAGTGAAGGCTGTAATGAGAAGAGATCTTCAGACACTTCAATTACCGTTTAATCATAAGGTAAGCACTAAGTAAGTGATCCTGCTTGCTGTGAAATCAGCTCAGTACAGCCAGTAGAGATTGCTGCAGTTAATACACTGGTCCCGCTCGTGAAGCAGGCTATGGCCCCATGTCATGTCGTGACGCATTGAAGGATGCATGCATTGCTTCACATTTTGTCATAATATCCGTTAGTTCTGGCCGTTTGGTTGGTTTGGCAAGGTTAAGTAAGACTAAACTGAGCTGGGCACCAGAGGCGGACGATGGTTGGGTTAGGAAACCAGTGATCCGCTCGGGTATCTTTGCGTGGGCAAAAGTATAAGTATCTCATCAAGCCCCAGTGGTTTGCTTTTCTACAAAAAGACTCACACCTATTTGGAATAGCGCAAAAATGGTCTCACTAGAGCATTCAAAGTCCTTATGACCTCTCTCAAGCTCGTTCTCACTCTTGCTGCCGTAGCATCAGCCTACAAACCAGACGTTCAAGTTCAATGGGGCATTGTCCTAAGGGATACTCTCCTTCAATTCAGCGCGGAACTATTGACGTACCTTTGAATCATGCTGACCCCGATGGGGAGAAGATTTATCTGGCACTTGCTCGTCTCTAGGCAAACCAGACATACAAACACAACCCAGGACTGTTCTTGTGAGTAATTCCCGAATTTGTCTCCCCATTACAAGGAACCAAGGGCGGGTGCCTCCTTCTGCGCCCTCAATTCTTCTGCTGGGTGAGATACGGTACCAGGGGCTCACGTTTGATCGGAGAAAATGGAGGTCCTAGCGACTCGAACATGGAGTCGTTAGCAGAAACAGCCCTCAGCGAAGCGAAGGGGCAGTCAAACGGTCCCGCGACCGACGCGCTCAGACTTAAGTATGATCAAATTGGAGTTGACATGCGAGGCACTGGACGCAGCGTGCCGATTAAATGCGACCCTAAGCTTTGGGACTTGGTCAGATACCCAATCATCACTAACGCAGCGACCTTCAATGACACCGTTGACCGAGCCAGAGCCTTTGGTCAAAGCTGCATCGATATGACTGGCCCGCTCATCAGACACTTGGGCACCGATCAAAGTATCCAGGACTTTGAACTTGTTCGTGAGGCCCTGGGCTACAAGAAATTCAACTATCTTGGGTTATCGTACGGCACAAAAATCGGCTACGACTATGCGAACAAGTACCTAGAAAATGTGGGAAGGATTATACTGGGCGGGCTTGTCAACTCTGACTATCCTATCGAAGATAAGTGGGCAACCTCAGTCTTCAGCGTCGAAACAACCTTCAACGACTTCTTCCACTGGTGTAATACAACCACAGAATGCGCGCTCTACGGCAAAGATCAGCCTCGCAAATTTGATACTGTAGTGGACTGGGCTGCCAAGGGCGAGATTAAGAACTCGACCTGCAAAGGGCAATCTTGCGACAATGAGAACAGCACTCTCAGACTGGCAGGTTGTCATTGGTATAGATACAAATCTGCATGATGGCCCACGGCAAGGCCTAAGCCAGAACTGGCAGAATGTTTCCATTGCCCTCAACTACACATACATTGAGAAGTCTGGCCTCAGTTCTGTCCCAACTACAGCAACGAGTTCTTCTTTGGACTGCTCCTCTACTCTGAGATCAACATCCAATGTGCCGACAGACCGGAAAGAAAACTCTCCGTAGACTTTCGCAACATCAACACACTTCTCGGGGCGTTTGCACCGCACACCAAGGGCCTCAGTATCCAGAGCCGGGTCAACGACATTTGCAACGGGTGGCCAATTCCAGCTAGTAATCCGTCTAAGCTAGATCTAAATCAGATACGCAAACTCCCGCCCGTCATGCTGGTGAATGCGGTGTTTGATCCGCGACACCGTTACCATTGGGATTGGGCATCAGGGCACAGATGCCCTCGGCGTTTAGCGTCTATCGTAATGGTGGCGGACACACGAGATTCTCTCATCAGGGAGAAACAGCTATGGCCGAGGCAGCATTCCTGATCAACGGGATGATTCCGGCTGACGGGACCGTATATCAGACCTAGCCATTTGCTTAACGCGAGTTGATTGGGCTCACAAGATTGATGATTTGAAGTATCGTATTTGATCCATATTCTTAGTGGATATGTTCGGACGCAGTGGGGGAGAGAGGCTTAATGTCGCATAGCTATGAATACATCATAAGGCTAATAAATCTCTCATCCAATCCAATTCTCATTATTCGGCTACGACACTGGACCTCAGTTCCCAGTAAGGAAGGTCGGATCGCTCATAGGGCTAGCCTCGAAGAGTGAAAGCCAGAGCCGATGATAACAAATACTCGTCCACCCTGTCACGGTCGTTTGGGAGCCTCTTTCGAAACCGAGAGATCTCGATTAGCCATGTCAGTAGATCCTCCTTCACATCCCTACGTGCACCTTCATAGGACACATATAGAGGATCGCCGAAGAGTATAGCAGCCATCAGTGATACGCTACGTGTGTAAGAAAGAAACATCCAAATCATGCGGCAAAAGCCCTGATGCTCTAGATCGAGTGACCTAGGGATCTTCTCGTGCAAAAGCATAGTCAAACTCCAGATAATTCGGTTAACCACAATGCGCAGCATTGCGTAGTTGGAAAGGTATCTCTGCGCGTCCATGCTGGAAAAGCCATACTTCGAGCCGATGGGAGTATCAGGATCTAGCAGTTCCAGGATGAGGCCTTGCGCAAGCCCTTGTTCGATCATCGGCCAGCCAACATGGTCTAGCTCGGCTGCAAGAGCAATGGCGCGTCGCTTTAGGAGAACTGATGTGCTTGTCTTGACTGGCCCTCTAGAATTCTCCTGATGGTCTGCATTCATTGCACCATCGAAGCCCAATGCCCCAAGTAGAACTCCATCTGGTACGCGTTCTTCTTCATTCCTGACAGACCGGGACAGCAAGCAACTGCGTTTGTCATTCTTGCCTTCCAATTTTCATTATCGTAAAAGTTACGTCCTCCTCTCACCAGCCAGTGCGCCGCCTGAAGTGCCAGGGACCGCAGATTAGACTATGTTGCGTAGCTGTGGGAATGGTGGGAAGAGAAGGAGGGTTCACATACCAAAATGTTGTAATTGTCTAAAGCCAACCAGAGATCGATCTCATTGTCTAACTCTAGAGGGCCTCTACGAGTCATCAGACCGATGATTCCGTCTCTGTGAGACGACCAGTACAGTGGACGGCCTGGATAAAACATGATCTCGAACCGCTCCAGTACAGAAATGGCTGCCCGGGTCTCCGAGCTAAACGGTCCGACGCCTTCAAGCTCACGATAAAGGCTCCTGAGCGCCTTGCCGTACAAGCTGCGATCCGTAACTCGGAGCATGGTAGACTCCGTTGGAAATTCCCCCAGGCCGATGCGAACAGAACGATGCAGTCCCTCAGAGAAGTGTTCAGGCCCAGCCGAGCTGGGACAAGTTTAAGAAACTCAGATGTCAGCAGGAACTGCCGGACTCCTTCAGATGATTTCTCCAAGTGTGTGACCATGCGGCTGACGACTCGGTCTGATACTGTTGTAGGGTACGGTCGAAGCTGCTGACTGGAGATGCGAGAGGCGCTCAGTGAGGACCCGTCTCCCATAGTGCGAGATGCAATGGTTCTCGGGCAATCGTCAACAGTCCTAGGTGCAGCGATCCACGTCGTTTGACTGGGCAACTTGCACTGATCGCCAGGGGCATTGAACCCAATCGACGACCCCTAGCAGATGACATGGCGGCGCAAGCACGGAATGCAGGTCGGCCAGTTCTCGTCACACTGTAGCTGTAAGTGATTAGAACCATACGCCAGCAAGGACAGTCTGATCCGACCATTAATCTTCTGCCGCCTGCACCTCTCATAGCGCTTGGTCTTAGGAATTCCCGGCATGAGAGGCACACGAAGTCCAGAGGTCACCACATTCGAGTTGCCAAGTAGTTAGAACTGTAATTATAAGTCAGTAATTATGGTATTAAGAGGTATTGGGGGGTGTTGACGTGTAGAAGTAGCTGATTGGGCTGGACCGTATGTATGCCACACACCGGTTTTGTTAGTGGGTGGACACGGGGGCCGCTCTGCGGCTAACCGGCCGCGTACTCGTCGATGGTTATCTTACAGTGGTGGCTCAGCTGCCCAAGTCTCCAAGCTGTTAGGGGAAGCGATCGGCCCTATGGCCACGGGGTTCCCCTTACAGTCAGGCTGGCGAGTGTGAAGCGTTGCAAGGTCCAAAGGTATCTAACTAGCTTTGCAACTCTCTATCAACCGGGCTACTATTGAGTTCCTAGTTCAATGTCGAGGAACTATAGCAGACAAGCTTTGGGCAAGACACCTTGGTATGTTGATGATTGTTGTCAAGGGAACTAGAGCTACGAAGAGAAACAGGTTAGCTTTAAGGAAATAGCGGTATGCTTGATCGATGAGTGAACGGATGACCTCGGCGAAGCGGAGAGTATTGTATAGGAGACTTGTAAGCAGAATAGTGTGAAGAACTAGGGCGCGAAAAGGAGCTAGAGCAGGATAAGGAGGAAAAACGAGACGGAAAGGCAACAACACCAGTCGACGGAAGGGAACGTTCCTCCACGGCGATGGAGGGCCTTGAAGGAAATATTAAAAATACCCACCCCACCGGGGCTAGACTCGCAGATCATCTTCAGCTTGGCATCAATAAGCATCCATGGGTATATCCTTCACAACGTACTCGCCCTAAGTAAGGTCACAGCCATCCCTATTCTTATCGGTCAGTACATTAAAGATTTCGATCTCGGTTCACTCACGACCACGTCTGGTCCTTAATCATGACTCCGGCAGCATTCGCATGCGCGAATTTCCTAACTGAGCGGACTTACATTCAAGGGGGCTTCTATAGTCTATATCTCTATCATCCATAATCGGGACGGGGACGAGGCACGATTTTTCATAGATCTTGTCACACATTTGCTACATAACGATGTAACACGTGTCGGGGTGTCAGGGAGGTCATTGGTGCTCGCAGCCACACTCCCCGCGATGAAGATCGTGGGAAAGTCGCTTCTCTAATACCAAAAGAGGCAATTAGCTAATCTTCAAAAGATAAGTAGTTCATAGCCTCTTCTTAGCCCCCACTTGGCACCTAGGTTTAGCGCACTATTTGAGTTACGATGCTACCCTATACACCGAGTCAAGTTGCTGTCCTTCCTTCTCATTTCCAACCCTTAGGCTCACTCATGGTGGAAAAGACCATTTACAGATCTTCTGACATGAAGAGCACCCCAGAGCCAGGCAATCTATACCTAGTGTAGTATTCCCTATATATAATATATTGTGAGTTCTTTTTCATTAAAGTCTGCTAGATTAAGAAGTAGATATAACGTATACAATAAGCATGCGGCGCAGACAAGCATGCAACGCACTAACACTATACAGCTAAAAGTAGAAATTCTAAACTTTAAAAAACAAGCTATTTAATTAATATATAGCTAAAAACCGAGATTTAGGTTTCTTAAGAAAAAAGTCATTATATAGTATTTTTCTTATATTTTTAAAGAGTTTATATAGCTTTTTAAATATAAAAAACTTAAAAGAAATAGTATAAATAAGCTTTTTTTTAATATCTATTTTAATTAAATTATATAAAATCTATAAAAATCCTAGTATATAAATCTTTAATTAACTTAACCTATATTGTTAGGGCGCACGCCTAGAATAGTCACGTGGCGAGTTACTGGCGAGGTCGCGGCTATAAGAAGGATGTCCTTTATAGATTTTAGGGAAGACAGAGATTAATACAGTCAATTCAGGACCCTAACTGTAGCCTTCCTACTATCTAGCAGTGAAGTCCCTACGATCCACCACCTGTCTATCTCCTCACTCTCCTCTAGTCGCTCGTA
>JAMAKE010000277.1:0-17674 GCA_023628695.1 Nectriaceae sp. PG4201
AAAATGCTAGGAAGAACTTAGTCTTTGAGATATAAGTTATAGAGCTTCTAATTAAATGCTCTATTTAGCGCTTATATGCCTACTTAAGCGGCCCAAAGCAATTAATATCAAGAGGCTGAAGCAGGTGAGATAAATGCAGCGGCATGCAAAGCATAATAATCTTATATTCCTTGCAATAGTCCTTAAATTCAATTGAATGATGGCTCTTATGCCTATTAAGGATTAATAGACAATAGAGACCATTTAATTAAGCCTTTATATGCTAATTAAAATGCTTTAGCCACTTAAGGCCTATCTCATTATTAATCTAGCTATTCTAAGTTATTAAGATAGCCCAATTGCCTAGAAGGTCATAATCTTAATATTAAGTCGCAAGATGATATTGGCTTGCAATGATAATAAATGGCGGGACTGCCCACCTAGCTGCATTTATAGCCTAGATAACTATAACCTATTCGCAGCTTCTAGGCTAGATCGATTTTAGGTTTCCTTGCCTTTCTGCACCTATTATAACCATTCTACTCCTAATAATGCCTATAAAGAAGCCTATCTCATCAAAGTTATATAGATCATTTGATCTAATGCTATACTTAGCTATTATATTCTCTATAAGCAAGAACCATTAATAGATAAGGGCTAGGTCTTTGCATTGGGCCCTTTTATAGTCATATTTGCAAAATGAATGCATTTAAAGCTATGGTTGCCGCTTAATAAAGTTATAAGCCTAGCGCTAGCCAATAGGTTATGCCTCTCGCTTGGCAAGCAATTAATTGGCCATTTCTTCAATAGCAAGCAGGCGCGGAGGAAACCCTTGGGAATCTAGGTCAAGGATATACTTCATAATTATCTATTCCTCTAGATTAGATAGCTTATGTCTATTTGGCCTAGTATTAGCTCGGGAAGTGATGCCTTCTTGGCGGCGACGTAGCCGGGTTCTAGGGACTTAATAGATAGCTGCAGCGCGATGGATGCTTAGCTTTGGGTCTTGCTAAAGAGCTTGAATGGCAAGAAGGATATTTGCTTCAATATTTAATAGAGGCATGATTTATTATTAAGAATTAATTGATTAAATGGAAAGGAGGGAAGATGAGGGATTTATAGGCCGCTTATTTGGATGGGCCGCTCGATTATTATATATGTTATATAGTTTAGCTATTTGCAATTGCTATAGTAGCTATTAAAATAACTTAAAAGGTATATTTTATAGGAAGCTATAATATACACTCGCTTATATATATATATATATATTCTACTAAGGAGGGGGAGGAGAAATGAGGGACTGCAAGGAGCAGGGATATCAAGGAAATTGAATAAGTAGGCAAAATCAGCCCCAAATAATCAAATGGTCCGCTGCAAAGAGCAGTCAAATTGAGAGCGCAAAGTCCTCTAAAGTTAAGTCCTCTTATGCTGCAAGAGCTGCACTGTTGAGCTTGAATTTACACTGAAAAATTGTCTTGAAGGATGCTTGATTCTTGCTAACTAACTAATCCAATGGTTCCCTTTTTACCTTGCTTGAATGAGCATTTTAATTGGTCTAATTGCATGCTCCTTTGCCTTAGGGCCCTTGTGCCGGTTCTTCCGTCCTCAACACAATATACAGATTAAAGTTATCTAAAAAGAATAGCCTAACCTTTTAATAATTCACTCCTTATTTTTCCGGGTTTTAAACGCTAGGTCTTATAAGGTAGCGAGTCTAGCCCTTTTCGGCAGTTTTAGGTGCGCAACCCCCCTTCTGAGACTCTTAATTATTAAATAATTTAACTGCGCTAAAAATAGGGCGCGCCACTTAGTAGCACGATCGTAATTGCTCCTCTTATTTAATAATTAAAGTTATCCAAGCAAGCCATTGACTTAATCCAAAGGGACTACCCAGAGCGGCCATGGTAGTTATATGACATCGATATCCTTCACAGTAATCACTATGGATATTCTAAAATGCAAGCCATAGAAGATCTTAAAGATGCCATTAGAGCGACCAGGAAATCACTTGAGACACTTGGCACCTCGGACTCGGCTGTTCTTAGCCTCTTAGGAGGCCTCCTTGGTACTCAATACCGGAGGACTAAGAAGGCATCTGATATCGAAGAGGCCATCGGGTGAGTCACCCAAGCGCGCGCTTCCATCCGCAGAACCTCAGGCATCAAAACAAAACGCCTGGGATACCCCTTGGGAAACGCACCTCGCTTCATCACCTGAGAACTTTCCTGCAACTCTCTCCTTGGAGTTTGGCTTTCTTCTTACCCTTGATCTTACACACTTGTTATTCATACCATGGCCCAGAGCGACCCAGAGGAGCCTCCGTACGAAATCCGCGGCTGGGATTCTGGAGATGATGACTTCGCAATCAGCATTCGAGTCAACGGGTGCCGGTTCACGATCCCCATTTCACCCAACAGTTTCTCGAACTCCCCTGTTGCGCTCAGCCTCTTCCGCAACATTCTTGCCAAGGTTATCGCTGGCGAAGATGACGACCCTGAGGTCTGGGACTACGGTGAACAGGTTGCTGATGTGTTCCTGCCCGAGTTCAAACGGCTCGCACCGCCAGTTGTGCATACGGGAAAACTAACGCTAGCCGATCTCGCCCCCCGCGGCGCCTTCGAATGTGAATACCGTGTCATCGACGAAGGGCCTCTCGCAGTCGGCATCACAGAGCGAGTACCTGAAATGGAGCCTTGTGACGAATGGAACATTTGCAAGATACAATCAGCCTTTCCCGTTCTCGACCCTCGTGAGGTTGAGGTTCCTTACAGCGACGGTCATCGCATTTACGACATCATTCCCCAGAGAGTTAGCGTCAATGGCCAGCAATTTTTCTACAAGTCGTCATGGTCGCCTTCTGACCCCATCGACGAGATTGGCAAATATGCTAAGATCAAGGCCTCGAATCCTCCCCTAGAGCATCTTCATATGTCGCGTCTTTTTGGCATCGTTGCATATCCTAACGGGCAGACGAAAGGGCTGCTGTACGAATGGATCGAAACAGGCCGTCACGGGACGTTGTGGTCAATGATGAAGCCAGACACTCCTCTATCGACTCGGCAGAAATGGACAGGCCAGATCCGGGAGACAGTAGCTGCGCTACACGAACTGGGTGTTGTCTGGGGCGACGTAAAACCTGACAATGTGCTCATCGACAATGTGCTCATCGACAATGACAACAATGCTGTGGTTATTGATCTAGAGGGAGGGACGACTAGAGGATGGGTCGATCACGATGTGAGTGGTACACTAGAGGGTGACATGCAAGGCATGGAGAGGATGATGGATTTCATTTTCAACGATGAGTCGCCACTCCGACTAGACACTTCGTCGGACACGGGCTACAACGAAGATATGGATGAGGATTGAGCCTTGCGATCAGTAGCTGCCGGGAAAAGGCGTATTAATTCATTCCAATTCACGAAGTTTTTACATTCGGAATGACACCGACGATTCTCCAAAGTTATTTGACAGAAGTTTGAAAACGAGATGTTCAATGTGGCTCAGCCGCCATTGATTGCTTGATTCGAGTCGTTATTCTTTGCTGAAGGAGAGCAACATCTTCACAATCAACGACTCCTCTGATTCGTTGTGTTCCTCCATTGAGCTAGGCTGTTCTATTAGGTGGATACTTTTAGAGGCTAGAGCTTGCATGTTATCGATGACTTCCACTTCTGTGTTTGGGTCAGCTCCGCCTTGCAGCAGTGCACAGAGGCAGGCGTTATTCAAACAGTTAGCACGTTAGCCAGATGCCTCGAAGTTAGCCGGTGAGTTTGCAAAACATTTGGGTCCGCTCCCGGCGCGAAAGTGTCCAATTCGAAGGCTTCTAATGTAGGCTTGGACATATTAGCAAGTTTGTCGTCTAGGTTCTCTCCTTGGGCTCTATGTAACACCTCCCCGTTGACCTTGACATGCCTAGATAAACTGGAGCTTCTGAAGCGCCTTTACACGATAGCTAATATTCGCACAGTAAGGTCCTTGATACCAACCAATGATACTAACGCCAACATCTTATTAGCCCGAACGGTCAGGCATATTTCTATCCCACAAATAAATAAAACAAACGAATAAACATGCTATATCCAAGTACATCGCCTGCGTGGCGGAGTGGTTAACTGTCTGGCAGTACAAGGCCTAAAAGGTTTTCTTTCCATACATAATAAGTCCATTCACTAAATACACCCTATCAATATCGCGGGATAATAAAGCGAGCTCCCGGTTTACAAATATGGTCGAAGAACCTCCTGCATATGGTCCCAAATCCCCACCAGCGCCTTCTCCCGCAGAGTACGCATCACCTTCGCATTCGGAGTGCAGTTGCAATTATAATTGACGAGAAAGAGTCCATCCGCCGGCTTCTCCAGCGAATTTATACCTGGATTACCGTTCCATGGTACGCCACGACCGCCAAAAGCAGCACTGGTACATTGAAACAAGTGCCTCTGCGCCGACTCCTCGTCGCTGAAAGAAAAGAGGCTGATGAGGGGCTCCAAGGTGAACCAGATGATCCAAGCCAGAATCGAATTCGGATCTAAACCTCTTCTGACATTTCCTGTGTTGACCCATCCGGGCCAAGAGTGGATAAATGTCACGTTGGGATTCTCGCTGGCCAGCTTCTCCAAAGTCATCGTGTTCATAGCTGCGTATTGCATCTGAGCCTTCCCTGGGCCAAAGTTTCCAGGCTTCTTCAGGTCCAAGTCATCCAAGTCGACAGTCTTCGGCTCCAGTCCACCAGCCAGAACGCTGACGACCCTGGGGGTTTGCGCCTCGCGGAGAAGGGGGAGAAGATGTAGAACAAAAAGCATTCGCGTATAGTACGCCAAGCTCTGAGTGATTTCTATGCCCTCGGCAGTCTCCTCTCGTGCGCCGAATGGCGCATAGCCCGTGGTAAGGAACAGTAAGTCGACGCGAGACTCCTTACTCTTGATGGCCTCGCATACTCTCTTTGTTTCCGCCAGGAGCGCGACCTCGCCCTCGGTCCAAATAACTTCCGCCCTCGGATTGATGCTGTGCAACTCCTGGATGAAAACACGCATGCGCTCCTCAGAGCCCTTGCGCCCGACGAGGTAGATTCTCATACTCGCACCGGTGGCCACCAAGGCCCTAACCGTGATCATTCCGATGCCTGATGTACCGCCGACGAAGACGGCAACGCGTGGCGCCGTTGCATCGTTGATGAGCGCGTTGGAGGCTTTTATTTCTTTATAAGAGACCATTGTACGAGGTGAAGATACCGATTGCTTCGAAAGGATTGGGGGAGCGCGATAGGCAAGAGAAAGAGTCTATTATAATATCGAGTTGTTGTGAGAGCAAGGCGTAGATCTTAGGAGGATCATGAAACCGACCAACCCCGCCGAAACATCCGGCCGTCTAATTACAAGCGGGATTGGGATTTCCCCGCCTCCCTATTTCGGCCCTTCAATTGAGCCGTGCCGTATGCAACAGAATGCCCGGGATTCAACTTCTCCCTGTACCTTCTTTTCAGGCGTTAATAGGCCTAGCATAGTTCCAATAATTGTAGCAGAGTCGTATTATGCTGAAATACAAATCCATTACGAATTAAGAGGTCTTTGTTTAAGGTTTTAGGCCCAGAGCAACTGTACGCCGGCACCTAAATCCAGACTAGAATGCATTGATTTAGTTTAACTCAACAGGGATCCAAGTCTGACTGACACAGTTCTCCAGCTCTACCCTAAAGCTGCCCAAATACCGACCGGCTTATGCTACGAGCCCTTGTTTTCGACGACATTCCGAAGATTTGGAGCCAAGCCATCAAGTATTGACCAGATGAAATACTCTCATCATGGAACCATCCTTAGCCTGCATCACACTGAAGGCTGGGCGGTAGCTGGCCTTCCACGTATTCTCGAGAACCAATTTTTTCACCCGGGATCGAACTAGGCTCTGTTGTTCTCACCTGGATTAGGCACATCCATTGGAAGTCGAGGTGTACTAGATAGTTACCGAAGGCCACAGATTTAAGGGCGTTGAAGTTCTTTTTGCATAGTCTCTCACATACTCTAGATTTAACTATTACATCAACATTCATTAGGCCAAGACGTTTTGGGTTTCACAACAGGAAGGGGGTCTTGATTCTGCGGGTAGTCTCGAAAATTCTCTTGACCTCACGCCTGTATTTTATGAGTCCTATGTAGAGTGACGCTCAGTAAAGAGTCTCCCCAACCAGCACCTGCAGTAGCTTCACATGTGCGTCTAGCAGCTCTCTATATGTGTTTCTCAATGCTAATCATGACTCCTTCAAGAATATGGTGATGGATATCTCTCAAATGCGTTTTAATGCAGTGTATTCCGTGCAAATTTCTTTTTGACAGGTCCTTTCAATGCCAATATGGACTACTAGGTAGTCATTGTGTTTTTGATGCAGGTAAAGTCAACGTTTCGATATACATCACATAGATCATCTCGTACGCACGCACATCAAAGCGAGACGGACTTTCATGCTAAATGGTCTCTCCTCATCAGCGCCAAATCTAGCCTCATTCATTCCACCTCAAATGTCACCTCGCATTCCACAGTATACGACACGTCCTCAGGCACATACGATAACCTCTCCTCTGCTCCAGATTCAACAGCTGCCCCAAATCTTGCTCCACCAAAGAGCCCGGGGGCTCGATCACGAGTTTCGTTGATCTCAACAGGCTTAACAGACTTCCTGCCCATAGCTTCGGCAAATGCTTTAGCCTTTACCAGCGCGTCATTGTACGATTGCTTGATGGCTTCCGAACGGAGCGATTCTTTTGTCTCATCTGTCAGGATCCAGTTGACCCCGTGCACTGACGCCAGCGGAACGAGGGCCATGGCCATAGTGAATTCGCTGAGTTTATCGAAGTCCTGAAACGTCGCTGAAATCATCACACTAGCCTCGAAGGTTTTTGTCTTCTGTTGTGAAGGGTCTGCAGCGCTGCTTCCAAAGAGTCCAGTTACCACGCCGACATTAATGTAGTACGAGCGAGTAGATATCGAGCCCGATGACCAGGATGTGATAGGCGCAGTTGCAGCCTCGGCGTGTTGCGGCGCGGTTAGCGGACGAAGTTTCGCTTGAACGTCTTGCACAGTATCGCGCACTTCTGCTGAGATAGAAGCTTGGTCTGGGCCTGTGGACTGGATACGGATGACCACGACGCCCAGTTCTGGCTGGCGTTTGACATTGCCAGTGCCACCTATAACGGCTTTAACTGGCGCCATCACGAAGAGGAGGAGAGAGAGCGACGAGAGAACAGCACAACTCTAGGGATAAGACTCTGGTTTGTCGGGTCTGAATGAGGAACCAGGCGCGCTGTTACTTGTGGGTGAACTTGAGGCGGGGTACGAAGGCTTCGTCTTCGTATCGAATGATCCGACGCTAGGAAGGATCACGGCTATTATCGGCGATAAGTTATAAGAAAAGCAGCGGAAGCCCATCATCGGTCTACCTACTATTCAAGACTCTTTATCCCTTGAAAGAGCAATTGGGGTGAAAAGATAAAGTTTGGTTCATTCTATAATTGCTGAAAGATACGTCGCAGCATACAAATGCTCTTGCACATATTAACCCTTGGCTTTTACCACGTTTTCCACGAACTAGAGGCGAGCCAGACCACTAACCACAGCATGAAGCGTGCGGCAACACCGAATGCCGGACTTGTATCATCGATCAACAACAATAATTCACCTCAGAGGCTTATCGATGAGGATTTCGAACCATGAGATAGGAGGATGGTAGAAAACAACACCCATGTAAATTCTGTCGACGCCCAAGAAACAGACGACTGTTCCCGAAATAGCCAGCCGTCTCAGAGAGAGAGTGAAAACATTGCGTAATAAAGGCCAGAAACATTGACTGACTTCTGGCCCCACATTCTTCTCCAGCTGCAGTGAAGGGGGCAAGGATGCATGTTTCAAAGAACACATTCTGAGACGGAGCTAGCAGCACGAACCGCCAATTTTGACATGTCTCCGTTTCTTTCGAACAATGGAGATCATCATGAGTTCGGAGCATGTAATTGGTTGTGAGTTCTAGTAGGAGCCCCATTGCTTGATTCGTGAGACGGCTTGGCCAGGCCAAGCCGTCGTACTCTTCGCCAAGTCACCGCCAAGTATGGAATTGGATAGATCTAGGAGAATTTATGAGCAACTGGCCTCCACATTTTGAAAGGATACTGCAGGGGGTTCTGGGCGCCCAGCTTCACAATTCTATTTCTGGCATCGGTAGAGTAGCAAGAAGTCCTAAAAGTCTATTCTTGTAGGCCGTGGCACTGAAGTAGTCTTGGCTATAGTTTCATCCGCGTTCTAGAGACTAAGCGGCCGTTACCCACGGCTTTCGAGGAACTTGTAGCCGTTATCTGACTTTCTAGCCTTGAGTCAACTTCTATAAAGCCCTTGCGATCTTCTTGCTAGACGCACTACAATCATCTACTCTTCATTATTAGACTGCGTCTAAGTTCGTTTTTTTCTTTGCTCTCAACTTCTTGTTCTATTTCCATTCGCTTCTACCTTCGGCCGGCCCGAAATATCTTTGCTCGGGGCCATTCATTGATTTCAAGAACTACACTGCTTCATTCTACCCCTCAAATTTTCTGATCTCAAAATGCAGCTCCTTTCTGTCATCCTCTTTACGATCCATGTTGCGGTCGCCATTGCCGCTCCTGCGCCGCCATTGACCTTCGCGACCCAAGGAGCTATCAAAGTTAAGAATGGCACTGAGGACGCTGTTGGTGATAAGCCTGAAGGCGAGGAAGGCAATGAGATCTAGCAGCAGGGCGAGTTTGATACTGCTGTCACTCTTCTAGGTGAAGATGTTAAGCAAGACACACTCTTCCCTCCAGGGGTAAGCTATTGCCTCCTTCGTGTGACGAGAACACGTCGGATCCAACAATGCATAGACGAATGGTGTATTCGAGGTTGAATTCCAGAATCCGGAAGGGCGAACCCTTACTCATCACGTTCCAATAGTCTACCCAGCCACACATAGAGTAGTCATAACACTTACTTCATACTCGGGATCCATGTGCAAGTCCAACTTTCTTCTTCATTTGAAACCGCTCCATTCATAAATGGGACTTGGAGCCTGTTTACCCGACAATGACATTACTTCTCTAGCGTGACCGACAGAGTTCACTTGAAATATACATAGGTAGCTTGTTAGAATCACAGGGATCGGGAGGGTACACAAGAAGTGTTTTATTATAACGCGCGCTTGTATCGGCGTATTCACACACTATTGTCCAGCTATCAACATCATGGTTCTTCAGGCCGCTTCATAAGTGAACTTGGTATCTGTTAACACCTCTCTAGTCGTCATCATTATCCCCATCACTATCACTCCCCTCGTCCAAATCGTCTTCTGAATCAACCTCATCTCCACTATCTTCGTCCCCACCTCCCTCCTCGAAAGCTCCTGCCGTGGCAGGTATCGCCCTGGAAGAGGCTGTCAAGGGAGCTAACGCCTTAGCAGCAATGGCATCGAATTTTGGGGTGGAAGCAGCCCCAAGCCTTGCAGTAAAAGGCCCAAACCCTCGCTCATGGAAGCCCAACCTCGCGCCTGGATCCGAAGGACTACCTATCGGTGGCCGCTCTGAAAGAGCCCAACCCATGACAGCATCACCCCCGGCTGCTTCGGGGCCGAGGCCCAAGGTGGTATCAAGGCAGTTCTCACAGAGAAAAGTATATGTGAGAAACGTCGCGTTCACAGAGACGCCGTCTGGAAGAGGCCGTACATGGAAGTTACCCGTCACCTCAGGCGGGTTGTCCTCGTCGGTGGCCTGGCGAAAGGAGGCCATGACGCCGCTGTTGCCGTCGGGCCAGACGGCGAGAATGAAATTACCTTCCATATCTCCCGTGAGCCCAAATGCGCCCCAGCCCTTTCCGTTGACGAGAGGAAAGGTGAGCTGCCCAATGAAGGAGCTGGTGGGAGCCGTTTGCACTTCAGGCAGAGCGAATGCAAAGCCGAAGGAGGTACGAGCACCGAAGAAACGCTCCATAGGAAGCCCAGTTATTTGGTCAACGAAGGGTGTAGAGAATTGTGCCGGCGAAGAGGTAGGATCATCTTCGTCTTGGGCCAGGGCGAGGCCGGGGAGTAAGAGAGCAGTCAGGGCCAAATTGCGCGGACAAATTTCCCGCTTGCGGCGGGCATGTCTCTGGGCAAGGTTACGGAGGAAAGTCATGTTGGAAGTGTGTAAATGAAGATCCAACTCGTGATACCTGGCTTGGTTTATGAAATTTGAATCCAAAAAAGTATGTGATGGAAGGGTGTTGTCTTAGGAGACATCAACTCAACGGGGCTGGTGGTGGTTAACGAACTTAAGGTTAAAGGTAAAGTGAAATAAAGATCACGACTCGCAGATACCACCATACTTAACCTGAGAGCGGCTCCAAGGCCATGGACTCTGGATGCTATTTTAAACTCTGATGCTAAACGAGAAGTTTCAAGAACCTCTAAAGCTTCGGGTGTTGGTATAAGAGGCCTTGCTCTTTCGATCGCTGCGCCAAGAAATACGCAAAACGAAACCAGCAATGTAAGGAAACGGTTTCCGCTGGAACGAATCTATCTATGGAAGTCGAACTTAAGCCACTGTGGTCCACGTTTCCCAAACCTGTTTCATCACAGGTATTGTGGAAGCCGCCAATCACCAAGTGGCGGTTCAGCAGTAAGAATCAAGATCTTATTAGGAAATAGAGGCTTAGCGTATGAGCGCCTTAAGCGGAAGTCGCCTATTTTTCAAGGCCAAGAACATGTAAACAGGCTAATGCAATTGTGTTTGGATATTGTTGAGGTGCGACGTTTCGAGTATGCGAATGTATGGAGTAAAACTGCCAAGAACAGCACGTTACCCCTGAGTCTATAAATACAACCTATCACACCCTTCAGTTTGGGCAGCTCTTTGCGGGATTCGAGGGCTTAGTACCGCACTCAGTGAGAATTGGATCTCATTAAGGATTTAGAATTGCTATTTTTATTCTTCGCTTCCCTCCTAAAATCCTCCTTGGCCACTCCTACTTGCTTGTTCCATGTTAGGCTCTGGTTTTCGACCTTGCCACAAGTTTCCTTGAACACTGCCAAGGAGACAATAAGTTGAAGGGATTTTCAAATATTATTTTCCTAGTATAGAACTGATTCAATTTTTCGCACCGTCAAGTACTACTTAGAGACTAGAGTGCGTATCGTAGTCGGGATGGAAGTCACCTCCTTTTCCATGCTGGATTTCATGCATCCTCTGCTCCTCAGACATCGCATCCCGCTTTCTGTTCTGTCTCCTCAGATGCCAGTAGAGCGTTGCATGTCCACACGCAGCAAGCGCCATTGCACCGAGGGAGAAGCTGAGTCCCAGCAGATACTTTCCGTCAACCTTGGTCTTGAAAATCTAGCCGACAACGACGCCTGCGCTATTACCGATAGACTGGTTCATGTTAATGGCCATGGCACGCTTGTGGTACCCAGCATGACTGTTTAACAACCAAGCGCAATTGAGGCCGACAATTATATAGATGCTAGGCGCAATGACAAACAGCGAGAAGTAGAGCGCGCCTGTTTCACCCATCGGCAGCCCAACATTCAAGGCATAGCCAACAGCGCTGATAAGACAGGCTGGGAGCATGAAAAAGACGCGACGCTGCCATCTG
Source organism: Nectriaceae sp. PG4201 (assembly GCA_023628695.1). Taxonomy (NCBI): domain Eukaryota; kingdom Fungi; phylum Ascomycota; class Sordariomycetes; order Hypocreales; family Nectriaceae; species Nectriaceae sp. PG4201. Next base: position 11,599 of record JAMAKE010000277.1, read on the forward strand.
TCGGAGCAATACGAAGCAATGATGTACGCACAAGATGCCCAGAAGAAGACTGGAATTGTCAACAACTGGGTTGTAATCGTCCCATATCCAAACATGCGAATGATCAGAGGCAAGAAGCTCGACATGCCGAAAGAGCATGTATCGGCCCAGAACTGGCTCCAGCAGCTGATGTAGAGCTTCGGGTCGGTCACAGCTTTGCGCACTTCAGCCCAGTCAAATTCAGGCGTGCCGTTATAGCGGGCGTTACGCTCGGCGCGAATCCTCATCAGTTGTCTATCCTCCTCGTTCATGAACTTGGCATTCTCAAAGTTGTCTGGTAGCATGAAGGAGACAAATACAGCGACCATGACACCGCCGATGCCCTCGATAATGAACAGCCAGCGCCATCCTTCTATACCCGAGATGCCGTCCATGTGCAGGATTCCGTAGGCAAACAAACCTCCAAACGAGCCAGAAAGAGCGGAGGAGACAAACAGGTATGAGATTCTTAGCGCCTGTTCCCGAGGTTGATAGAAAGTACTGAGGTAGAGGGCGAGGCAAGGGAATATTCCAGACTCGAAGAGACCGAGGAGAAGACGAGTTGCATACAGTTGGGCGGTGTTGTGCATGAACCCGGAACTAATGAGTACAACCGACCAGCAGAATATCAGCAGCGGGATGAGACGGCCGGAAATTTGCTTGTCCTTGTCTCCTCCAGCACGCTGTATATGCCAGCACATATGTTCTAGCACAATAGTAGGCGCACGAGTAAACCCCATTAGGAACATTTCCTAAGCCAAGGTTTTGTCGACGTCCTCGAGCACGCCCTGTGGGCGAAATTTCATAAGCCACGTTTTGTCCCCATTAGGATTTTTCTCAAGCCCATGTTTCGTCCCCGTTAGCGACAGTTCCTAAGCTAAGTTTTGTCCTTCAAGCAAATTTTTCCAAGCTACGTTTTGTCCTTACTAGTGATATTTCCTAAGCCATGTTTTGTTGATGTCCTCGAGCAGACCCTGTTAGCGACATTTCCCAGGCTGGGTTTTATTGATAGTTTCAATAGGTTGCCCTTCTATTTTTAATTGGGTTCAAAACAGGACCCAGTTCCAATTAGAGCATTAAATTTAGGCCATGGTAAGTGGTCTAGTTTTATCCCTATTAAACACTCAAGGGCTAGAGATAGACAGCTAAAAACAGCGCCGCGCATATTAGCAAGGAGATCCGCGCAATAAGCAAGAAACTATACAACCTAGTGGCCGTTTTCGGCACCTTAGTCGCATAAAAACCTCTCTTTTTTGGCTGTTAACCTAAGGATAGAGGTTGCATAAGGCAGACCGCTATAGACTGTTTAGCGCTTAAGTTATATAAATTATTTAATTAATGCTATACTTAGCTATTATATTCTTTATAAGTAAGAACTATTAATAAATAAGGGCTAAGTCTTTATATTAAGCCCTTTTATAATTATATTTATAAAGGAATGCATTTAAAGCTATAATTATTACTTAATAAAGTTATAAGCTTAATACTTACTAATAAGTTATCTCTCTTATTTAATAAGTAATTTATTAATTATTTTTTTAATAATAAGTAAGTATAAAAGAAATCCTTAGGAATTTAAGTTAAGAATATACTTAATAATTATCTATTTCTTTAGATTAAATAGCTTATATATCTTTAAAACTTAATTAGCTTAAGAAGTAATGCCTTTTTAATAGTAATAATATATATAATAAGTGCATGCACTAACTAAGTGCATGCACTATATTCTATTAACCTTTAATTAAAAATATTAAATAAAAACACAACTAAGCATATAATCAATTAAAACTAATTGCTCTCTTCTTCCTTAGATAGCTCAATAGCCTCCTAATAAGTCCTTGCATTATGACTGGGCTATCTATAAATTCCATAGTATTGTTCCTTTATCTAAGCCCCCCTCTCTCGACCCCCTCTTGCTGACGATTTAGCTTATAGTTGCATATTAATCTCTATCTAATCAATTGCATCTCTTCCTTCCTCTAGAGTCATCTTCCCTTTATTCTGCAGTTGGGTTCGTTTTACTTTATGCTGCTTATTAAGGGCCTCATTTGACTATTGAAGGGTTTATATCTTAGACTTTAATAATGCTATCTTATATATTATTGCCTTAGTTCCCTTAGAAAATGACTTTAATGCCTTTAAAATAGAGGCAAGAGAGCTATTTTAATGCCTTTTAATTTATCCTTTAAGATATTTAGATTGAGAGCTAGCCTTAAGAATAGTCCTTAGAGTTATTAAGACCTAAGGGTTAAGGAGGCTAGCCTCTTCCTTAGGAGATATTAGAGTTTATAGCTATATATTAAGCTTTAAGATAATTAATTCTAAGTCTAAAGAAGCTAGGCTAGCCCCTTTAAAGCCCCTCTTAATATTTGTCACGACCTGGGCCCTTCGACCAGGCAGTGAACAACAGCAGGACCCTATAGACCCACTCCTCTATAGCCAATAAGGAAAGGAGCGAATGGAGCGAACCTCGCTCCTTCTCGCTCCCCTAAGGACCGAATTATAATACCTTCGGTCCTCAAGAACACTCATTAATATATAGATAGCGGTAATAGCTACTCTTTAGATAGGATAGCTCAATAGCTATTAATAATACTTAGTTACCTTAATTGCCCTTCATTGACTATTACTAGACATAATATAGCCCTCCTTGCATATTGCTTAAGAGACAATGCCTTTGATCTCCCTATAGCATAAACCAATATAACTAGTTTATTTTATAATAGGCCTAGGATAGTTACTTAATTGTTATATATTAATAGCTCTTATTTAGAAGATTATTATAATGCTCTAGGCAATATTATACTATATAAATATATTTAGATCTTAACTAATTAACCTACCTGCCTATAGACTAGCACTACCCTATATTACCCCCTTAAGCGCAATAGAAGTAGCAACCGAAATAAGCTAACTCTATGCTATAGTTTAGCACTTAAGGGCATAGGTCTAATAATAGGTAGATAACCTATTAGCGCTACTATTAGCATATCTAGATAGGGATCTAAGAGAGTCTATTAAACCCCTTAAATTAAAACTATTTAATGGAAATTCAAAAGATATTATACCCTTCCTTATTAAGCTTAAGACCTACTTTAAGTTCTTTCTAAGGCGCTTAGTATCCGCGGAAGCAAGGGTCATATTTACTAGCGCATGTCTCGAAGGGTCAATAGCTATATAGTTTAAACTTATTATGCGAGACTTCTTAGATAATAAAGAGATAGACTAAGACTAAGAAACTATTAATATCTTTGCTAAATAGAATAATTTTAAAGTAGCATTTAAAGATACCTTTAGGATAGTTAATAAAGAATAATAAGTAGCAATAAATATTTATAAGATTAAGTAGATTAAGTTTATTGCTGCTTATATTATAATATTTTAATAAGTTATATTAAAGTTAAAATAGGATAATAAGCTATTCATAGAAATATTCTATTAAGGACTTAAGCTAAAAGTTAAAGATAAGCTATATAAAGCTAATAAGCTAGAAAATCTTATAGAATATATAGCTATAGCTATTAAGATAAATAAAAGACAATATAAAAGGCATAAGAAATAAATAGAGGAAAGATATTAAGGTTATAATATTAATTATAACCCTTATTACTTAAATTAAAATAAATAACCTAAGGGAAAAGGGAAAGCATTTAAATAGTTTAATACCTTATTTAGAATATATCTAGGATTAATAGAACTAGGGATAGCCCAATGTAAAAAGAAATAAGTAAAGTGCTATAACTATTATAAGAAGGGTCACTATATAAGGGAATGCTAATCCTTAAAGAAGGAGTAAAGCTTTATAAAAGTATTAAAGAGTAAGAAGTAACTTAGATTTGCTAATAAATAGGAAGATAAACCTTAGATAGCTATTTATATTATATAGAAAACCATTGCAATGCTTAGTAAGATATAAAGAACTTATAATATTATAAATGCACTTAAAATATCTATGCTTAACCTTAGAGTAGTAAAATAGAGGCCTATAGATAAGGAAATACCTCCTAAGCAATAGAATAATAAGAAGGGGAATATATTAAGAAGTAGCAAAAGAAGTAGCTATAATATTATAAGCTAAATAGCATGCTATAATAATAAATGCATAACCTATAGGGCAGAAAAGGAAGCTAATAGCTAATACCCTAGGCTAAGAAAAGAATCCTTTAATAGCAATAAATAGAGATGCTAAGTAGACTATGCAATTAACTGCAAAACTAATAAATATCCTATTTATACCTAAAAGGCAAGGGAAATCTATAAATAAATATATAAATATTGCATATAATACCTAGTCCTAGAAGAACTAACTTAAGAAACTAACTTAAAAACTTAAATGCTTGCAATAGCTAGGAAGGGGAAGAGATAAGTAATAATACTATTAACCTCGCAATATCCAAAGAATAATGACTATAAGAATAACTTAGAACTATATAATAAGTAGCAAGATATTTAAAAACTTAAATTAAAAGAATTCAAGGAATAGGAAAGGATATAAATTCTAATGAAGCCTGAACCTTAAGAATTAATAACAAGGCAATCTAATTAGTTAATATTAAAGTTCATAGAAATAAATAATTTTAAATTCCTAGGCAAAATACTAAATAATTAATAAGGGTTAAGGAACTTAATAGAATTATAAACTGCATCTTAGCTTATTAATAATATTCCTACTAGAACTATAAGGAAGATTAATAAAGAAAGGATTAAAGCTAAGAGATAGCAAGAGATAATAGACAATGCTAAGAAGGAGCAAGCATAGGAGGCATTCTAGCAAGCCCCCTAGAGATATAAGGTCATTAGAACTATAGGACCCTTAGCAATATATAAGGGAAGCGAAAAAGAAAAGATAAATAAGTAAGTAGTATACTTTAGTGCTAAGTACTATAAACCTAAAGACTATAACTAAATCCTAGTCCCTATAAGGATAGAATTTAAACTAAGGACCCTTAAAGAAGTCTTTAAAGACTACTTAACTATATACCTATTATACTTCCTATATTATATTATTTCATAGGTATTATATATCTACTTAGAATGCAAGATGCATTTAGACTTAAAAGAGAAATAGGACTGCTACCTATTCAAAAGGGGAACTGCACCTATTATAGAACTATATAGAAGGATAGCGCTAAAATAACATTAACTAAAGTAGCTATACCTTAAAGTAGAAACACTTATGCTTTATGCTTTATAACTATATAAATAATATAAGGACCTCGATATATTAAAAACTTATAATAACAAAGGATATATATAATATATCTTTATAAAAGCAAAATAATAATACCTTGCAAAAGAAAAGAAAGCATATTAAGAGAACTAAGAATGCCAAGAGTAGCAAAGGCAATAAGAATAATATAATAAAGAATAATATAAATATGCATAAGAAGGCTATATACTTAATAAGAAGGGATACCTAAAGACATAGCTAAAAAATAACTATAGTGACTTATAATAAAGCTATAGGTATGCATAGAGCTAAGAGGCAGGGACCTCCTATAAAGGGCTCTATATATAACTTAAGAGGAGCATATTAAATAATAATTAATAATGCAAGTATATATTAAGGGAGAATAGTTAAACACTTTAATAGATAGCAAAGCAAAGGGCAACTATATTAACTTAGTAATGGTTAACTGCCTAAGGCTACTATAAAAAGATAAGGAGGAACCTTACTTAATTGCAAACCTTAAAGGAGAAATATTTAAATATAATAGAGAGATAATTAATTGAGAGACTAATTATCTTAAGGTTTATATCCTTAAATAAAACTAAGGAATCTTATTTAATATAATAATAATAAGGGGATATAATATTATCCTTAGATACCTATGGTTATATCAATTTAACTTAACTATTAACTAAAGAACTAGCTAAGTATATATTAATAGTAATAATATACTCTCTATAGATAATAAAGGAATTATAAAGAGATCTTAAAACTCAATTAATAGTAATAAGTTTAAGTATAAGATAGACCTCTTATTAAGCTTAAAAGGGATAAGATATAAGCATAAAAGAAAAGCAAGAAAGATAATTATAAGAATAATAAAATAAA
>JAMAKE010000278.1:0-11631 GCA_023628695.1 Nectriaceae sp. PG4201
ATAGACTTTATTATAAGGCTCCTACTTATAATATAAAAGGGGAAAACTATTAATATAATATTAATTATAGTTAATAGATTTATTAAGTATACCTTATACTTCTCAATGCAAATTATAATTAATGCAATTAAATTAATAGAGCTTTTCTATTAAGAGATAGAGCTGCAATTTAATGCGCCTAAGGGAATAGTCTTAAATAGAGGCTTAGTCTTCATAAGTAAGTTTTAGTTTAAGCTTTGCTTTTACTTTAAGGTAAAATAGAGGCTTTCTATAGCATTTCACCTATAAATAGATAGGCAAATAAAGAGAATAAACTAAATATTAAAATATTACTTATAATGCTTTATTAATAGAGAGCAAGTTAATTAGCTATAGCTATTAAGCTTAATATAATTTGCATGCAATAATGCAAGGAATGCAATAATAAGCATCTTGCCTATAAAAGCATTACTAAGATATTAATTAAAGTTTAGCCTAGATATTAAGGATAATGCCCCTAAGGAAGAGATATTAAAAGCTAAAGCTTAAGTCTTAAGACTTATAAAGCTTAGAGACTAATTAAGAGAGCATTAATAAATTGCTATAGAATAATAAGCAAAATATTATAATAAGTATTATAAACTATTAACCCTTAAGAGAGGAGACTTAATAGTCCTATTAATAAAGAACCTTAGACTAAAAGGAGAGAAGAGGAAACTAGCCCCTCAATTCATTAGTTCATTTTAAATTATTAAGGTCATAGGAAAGCAAGCATATTAGCTAGCATTACCTAAGAAGTATAAAAGGCTGCATAATATATTCTATATAAGCCTCTTAAAACCCTAGATAAAGAGACCTAGAGATACTTGCAAAATATTATTAATGCTTAACCTCAAGGAAGATAATAAGGAATAGGAGGTCAAAGCAATTAAGGATAAGAAAATCTTAAAAGAGCAAGTTTACTATCTAGTAAAATAGAAAGGCTAGCCTTTAAAGTATAATTAATAGGTATTAAAGGAAGATATATATAATGCAAGACTTATAATAAAGAAGTATAGTGAAATGCAATAGAAAGGCAAGCAAAAGGGGGAGTAAATGCCTTAGAAAATTGCTAGATAAGCTAGGCCTTAAAACTAAGGCTAACTATAAAAGTAATGAGATTAATTTAATTAAATATCTATCCTAAGGATAGTAAGATAGCTAAGTAAAATTTTAATTTAAAGACCTTAGCTAATAAAAATATAGCAATAAGATAGCAAAAGCTAAATTAAACCCAAGGGATATTTAAAGAGATCTCTATTAAGATAGCATTGCTAATATCTAAGGACAATTCCATAGCCCTTATAATTAAATCCTACATTTCATAATAAAATGCCTATATTGCAATATGCTAAGCAATAAACCCCGCATTACCTCTTTTAAGATGTAAAACTTACTTCTTCTCCTACTTAGAAATATAAGTAGGCAGCTAAATAAGAATAAAACATTAACTATCAATAGAGGGAAGTAGGAGGAAGAGAGGGACTCATAGCAAAGGAAGAGGGAGGAGGATAATAAGAGAGCAATAGCTCTTAGCAGCAGATAATATAAGTCTAATAATCTACTAAATTCTCTTAGCAAGCTAAATATTAGCAAGAGCCTATTAAACCTTAGATATAAGGGTAACTTATAGCAATAGACTTGCAAGCCCTTATAATATTATAAGCCTATTAATAATATATCTCAATAGATAAGAATGCAATCATGAAATTGATATAATAATTAATAAGGCAAGTATAGGTCTCCTTAGAGAGGAGAAAGGCATATTCTTTTCCCTTATTAAGGATAGGGAGTTCTCTCTCCTTAGAGGGCTTAGCAGGGCAGAATAGCAATTTATTAATAAACTCAAGGAGCTTATTAAGGTTATTTATATTTCTATCTAGGAGAGCAGGAGGGCTAAACGCAAGCAATTAGCAAATGAACACTAAATAAGAAGCCTAGGAAGCAAAATAAAGGCTAAGGGCCTATAATATTTACTTATAGGGCATAAGTATTGCTATGCTTAGAATATTGCTCGCAGCAGGCTAATAAAGCGTCAGAGAAAAGATAGGCAATTAGGGCTCTATTGATAGGTTTTCCCCTTATAGTAGTCAAGGCCTTGAGAGCAGCTAAGTCTTAACTATTAGCAGTCTAAAAATAATGCATATACCAAAGTCCTAGCATAAGAAAGGCATAGACTTAAGTGAATCTCTAGGTCTTCTTCTTATCTTAGGCAGCCTTCTTAGCAGCCTTCAATTAAGTAGTTTAAGCTTTTGAAGGCATCTTAATAAGGATAGCGAATCTCAAGAGAAATATCAATAAATACTTAATAAGAGGGTAAGGATAAATAAGAGAAAATATAATAAAGAATTAATAAACTTTAAATATAAATAAAAACTTTAATAATAAAGTTTAAAATATAATAAAGTTAAGGAAAAAGAAAATAATAATAATAAGCTAGCAAGATATGACCTAAATAAGGCTAAAAATAAAGGGTAATATAACTGGCACTATAGGGTATCGCTATAACTTAAAGCCTAGAAATTAAAATGTTAATAATGCCGACTAAACGGCGGAGATGTGGAGACCTCCGGGGCCGACAAGACCTACTGAGTGAGCACGGCTAGGGGACCAGCCGTTTTAGAGAGGGGGATAATTATAACCCCGAGGCCTGGGGGATGAGTAATCTTAGACCCAAGGTGGCCTAAGCGTTTCCCTTGGCTTTCTCCTAAAAATCGCCAGCGTCCCGTAAGATAAGACTCTCTAAGCTTTAGTCTTGTTATGAATAGAATGCCAATATTCGCCTCCGCCTGACTGACCTACCCAGTGAAACCCCTGTTATACTCTTTCTAAAGGAGCAGAAGCAATTATGCATTGAATGGCACTATTAGAGGCTGAGGTATGAGATCTTTAGCAAGTAAATATAACTCTTAATAAGAGGCATAGGGCAAAGCGGACCTAGCTATAGAATAAAGGGAAGATGACTATATAGGAAGGAAGAGATGCAATTGATTAAATGGTCCCTAATGCAGAGGGAGAAGCTAAATTGCCTAAAAATCGAGGGGTAGGAAGGGGGGCATAATTAAGGGAAAGGCGCTATGGGCTCTGCCGCTAGCCTAGTTATAATATGAGAACTTATAAGATAATGATTGAGAGCTCTAATAAAGAGGATAGCAATTAATTTTAATTAATTAAATGGTCTATTGTATTTTTATTGAGCTTCTTAGTTAGAAGGCAAGAGAAAGTGTTTTACTTGCTTGTCTATTCCACTTGCTTATTATATATATTAATGTTATTGCGTTATATGCTTATAATATATATTATAGCTTTTTAAATATAAAAAACCTAAAAAAAATAATATAAATAAGATTTTTCTTAATATCTATTTTAATTAAATTATATAAACTCTATAAAAACATTAGTATATAAATCTTTAATTAACTTAATTTATATTAAAACTTAAGTTATATTAAGCTTAGTTTTAATTTTTAAAGAATTTCTTAAAATTGCAATTTAAGATATAAATCTTAATAGGCTATATACTTATCTAGGTTATATACTTATTATATATATTATCTTTTATTCTTATTATTATATTTATTATATATTATATAATATATATAATAAGCATGCGGCGCAAATAAGCATATAATGCACTAAGATTTTCACCTTAAATTGCAATTTTAAGAATTTCTTTAAAAATTTCAAAATAAGCTCAATATAGCTTAAATTTTAATATAGATTAAGTTAATTAAAGATTTATATACTAAGATTTTCATAGATCTTATATAATTTAAATAAAATAGATATTAAGAAAAATCTTATTTATATTGTTTTTTTAAGGTATTTTATATTTAAAAAGCTATATAAACTCTTTATAAATATAAGAAAAATACTATATAATGAATTTTTTCTTAAGAAACTTAAATCTCAGTTTTTAGCTAGAATTTCTACTTTTAGCTATATAGTATTAATGCATCGCATGCTTATCTACACTACATGCTTATCATATATATTAGCTATTTAATAACTAATCTTATTATTTTATTAAAGTTTTTAATAAAATTATAGTAATAATTAATAAATCCTAAGAATAATTATACTTTCTTAAAATTTATTAATTATAACTAGTTCTTAACTATTAATATTTTCTTTAAATTTATTTAAAACTTATTTAAGTTAATAATATATCCTAAGAATTTTATTTCTTTTATATAAAATTCACACTTTTTTAGTTTAATTAAAAGTTTTATATCTTAAAATACTTTTAATATCTTATAAATATATTTTATATATTCTTTCTTAGTTTTTAAGAAGAAGGTCCGATTAACGAACGCGCAGCTACCTGAAGTTGAGGGTGGAGGGGTTCAACTCGCGGATAAGGTACGTCGGCATACGCTTCTACGGCACCCGATACTAATGGCATAGTTTGACCAGACGCCGGTCCAACCTCCGAAACCGAAGCCTCCATACGTCTCCTTTCTCGAGAAGTTTGTCGATCCCTTCCAGCCGGAACCTCGCGCCAATTCGGAGCACAGCTTTGTTCTTGAGTGGCTCGAATCGATTGGGTCCGACCGAGATACACGCTGCCGGTCAGACAGCCATCTCCAGCCTGCGGACGACAGCCCCATCCCGAGAGGGCTCGCGAGATCAGCACCAGCGATGGGCTACACACGGGATGCCGATGGCTTTGCGGTGCCGCCGACGCCCGCTTCGACCGGGTCTCGTTCACGGGCAGATACGGACAGCAGATCGATTGCCCTATCGAACATCACAGGGTCCTCGGGACCGTCCGGGAGAAGCCTTGTCGAGAACCCCCTTTACCGAGATATGAACCTGGCTGCGAACAACATCTACATCTGGCCCCTCCTTGAACAATTTCCCGAACATATTACCAATATCATGCAACGTATGAAGCGGGATCGTGATTCTCCTGGCTCGTCGCCAGAGGATGTCAGACAGGATACAGAGTTAAATGAACTCTGGATGGGCACTGGGGAGCCTGAGGTTGAGGACTACTTCAGGGACAAGATATTCCCTAAGCCGGGACCAACAGACAGTTTATAACGCAGCGACAGACAACCGATGGCCAAGCACACCGTCCCCAGCACGGGATCCGGCCTCAAAGTCAGCACCCCCATGCCGGACATGCTCTATGGATACAACCGGCAGAAGGCCTTTCCCCAGCAGCAGACGCAGCTGATCTCCATGGGGACGAAAATGGTGGCCAACAATCAGTTTTAAGGCTCGCTCTATCCGTTCTTCGTCGTCAGGCTCAAGGGTGATGGTGGGAGCATGTGGGTGGCTACGAACCAATGTCTAGGGGGATCAGCGTCCTGTGTCAACATGGCCGAAAACCTCAACCATCGTCTGAGGCAGTGCAAGAGCGACTTAGTTCATCCGATTGACAGCGCTGCATTTAGCATCGCTATGAACGGTACGGAGGCGCAACTGTACATCTCATGAAAGCAAAATGAGCTCGACTACTACATGGCCAATGTCGATAGTTTCCTCCTCCAAGATCCCGAGCATTACCTCAAGTTCCGCAAGTACGTCCGCAACATCATCGACTGGGGCAGGGACGGGCGGCTGGAAGGGATTTGCAAGTCCCTGGACAGCCTTCTGGAAGAGAGTCGGAAGGCAGCTTCGGCGGCAGCCAAGTCCCGCATGCCACCGTCTGCCGATTCTGCCAGCAGCACCAGCACCAGCAGCAGTAAGACGCGCAAAACGTCGTTGACGCGTCAAAAGAGCGGGAGACGTAACAGCACCCAAGGACAAAGCAGTGGAGCTGAGGAGTATTGGGAATGGGATGGGACAATTGACGATGGTTTCATTGGAATGCTGATGGAACTCTATGCTGGGCGGAAGAGGGAGGGCAGCGACCAGGAATGATGTTGACCGGAGTGGCTTATGAGTTCTAGGGCTGTGTTAAATTGATCCGAGATTGCCACAGTACGGGTTGGCCTATGCAATTGTACTTTGTTCTACTTTTGCTGCACTTTTTATCGCGTTTGTTGTGCGAAACAAATTTATGTACGAAGTTATTTGCTTCAGTAAATTTGCGACTCAAGCTGCGCTTCAGTGTAGGCAGATGCTCGAACGCACAGATACTAAAGCTACTATTTGGAGGAGAGAAGATCGCCGTTCGTAGGAGGATCATCCTGATGAGAGGGCTAGTCGGCGCGATGTCGCTTTTGGTTGCGTGGTCTTATCATGAGCGACCATTGTTGGGGGAGTCCGTGGTCGCAAGTTACTCTTCACGGTCGCGTTGGAGCGGGCATTGAAGGATTCTGTCGTAGGGTGAGGGGAAATCGTCGCATGCGTGCCAATGTAATTCATTCTCTAGGGGCGGTAACCCTAACCCTAAGATGGAATTCATCTATATCAATAGACTGTTTATATCAATAGACTATCTATATCAATAGACTATCTATATCAATAGACTATTGGGTCTGTTAACTATCTAGCAATTATTATAAGGGTAGACTTCTCAAAAGGAGTGTCTAAGCTAGTAGAATTCTTGCTCAATCCATCAAGCTAGCATTAGAAAACAGCTAATGATATCTTAGCATATTTATATGTAATAAGATATCTAGCAATCCAATTCAACGGCAAAATCCCTGCATCTAAGGAACAGATAAATAACCTGCAAATAGCATCTGATGCTGCTTTTGCTGACGACCAGCAGACTCGGAAGTCATCCCAGGGATCAATTCTCTGCCTCTTCAATGGACCAATCAGCTGGAAGGCAGGGAAACAAGATACAGTCATAACTTCATCAATAGAAGCAGAGCTCCTTACTTTCACATATATAGCAAAAGAAGCCATAGCTATAGAACGGCTATTCGAGCAGCTAGACCTTCAGCTAGATGAAGAGCTCGTCATTAAATATGACAATCTTCAGACTATTAAGCTAATATCCCTTGACATCCCAAGGATCAAAACAGCCCTCAAGCACGTTGACATATATAGCTGCTGGGCTAGGCAGGCCTTCCTGGAAGGGAGGTTCCAAGTGAAATACACACCAACAGCTCAAGTACTAGCTGACGGGCTGACCAAACTGCTGCCGGGTCAGAAGTTTAAACACTTCGTCAAGCAGCTAGGGCTCATTAATATAAGGAGCTTAATTAAGCATCAAACAATAGAATGCCTAGAGGACTAGTCAAGCCAAGGAACCCGGCCCATTGAAGCTGCATGCCTAATGAGGCATAATTCAACAACCTCCTTCTGCGGTAGTAGCCCCTAATGTACGCGCCTTTGGCCTATACGTTAAGGACTATTACCTATCTTTTCCTTTTTAAAAGAGCCATAAGTTCAATTCCTAGTAAGGATATCCTTTTTGCTATTTCAACAACCTTCATTTTGCCCTCATAGATATATCAGCCAAACTAGGGGGGTATGTCACAGGCAAGAACATTGGAACGCCGGTCTGCTATATGGTATGCAAATTGGCATGCAAATTGGCTCCCTCGGACTGATTGAATGCATATTTAAACTCGACCTTGTTACCTTCAATTAGATAGAAAATCAAGAGTCTTTCGGCTTCATCTCTCTGGGACCTAGCGAATGCAACAATTACCCTTGCGCCCTATAGAGGTACATTTAAGCTTAGAGCTTACAGAAGCAATACAGATTAAAAGTAATAAGACGAATAAGGAGAGTGTAGCGTGATCTTACTTCTTAACGTAGGTAGAGCTTGTAGTTGCATATCATCGTCTTCGTCGAACAGAGGATCTTCGAATCCAAAAAGACACGATAAAAGCCACGCACTAGCAACAGCCAATGCAAGCCAGATTATTTCATTTGACATTACCGTGAAGGAGCACGAAATAATGTAAATGCTGCTGTATTTACTGGAAAACGGACTGTATTTAATGAATTCCACTGGTCTCTTGCTCAATATCCCCATTACAGCTTCAAACCTCCACTGAATAGATCTATTGATTGATTGGATAGGGCCAGAGGTCATGGGACGTGGGCCGAACTTTCGCCGCCCAACCTCAATTTCATCAAATATATGACTAAGCTACTTTCGGTATGTATATCACACAGAGGCGTATATGAACGGCAGGGTTTGGGTGGGTACAGGAGCCCGACAATGCCCAAAGGCTATCACATACAGCGATCATATTCGACGCCTCGCCGGCGGGATACCATGCTTGGGGAGGATCCACGCGAAGAAAACCTGTATTCTGCGGAGATGACGTGAACTTTCGTATTAGAACCCTATCACATGAGCGTCTACTTATCATGCTACAGTATTTGACTTAGTACGAGACTTGCTATCCATTCAGGTAGTCGCAATGACATTACGGACATACATGGATTGTAAGGCGGCAACCTGTCAGACGATACGGCCCGCTCTACGGGCCGCATGGGACTAGTGGAAAATGTGCATAAGTTGGGAGCACGGTAACATACATTACGCGTCACAACGGCGAGCTTGGCTAGGAAACTTGCTAGTCAAAAGTCTATTGTGTTTCACCTAACCCCCGTCACCAGTGATCTGACTTCCCTACCTAAAGAGTAACTAGCGCACGCTGCCCAGGATCCTCTCTTGCAGCTTTAAGGCGAAGTGTCAACATAGGGGTAGTATTTCCAACCCCACACAATCCCTGCGATGATGCGGTAGCGGCGGCACGTCTTCAATAGCTTGAATCTGACAAGGAGCGGTGGACGCTTTCGGATGAGTCCGAGTAGAGTTGTCGGGAGCTGAGCTTGGTCGGGGCATATAGCGCTGAGACTAGAGAATGATGGTTGTTCAGCTAGTCGAGAACCGCCAAAATGTCACTATTCGAAGACTACTGCGCGGAACCTCTTCGACCAAACTGGGTTTTAACCTGGGCGCGGCTTTGTCATGTGTCGTCTCACATCATCCAGGGAATGCGATATGCCAGGGTAATTATCTGTGGAAATGTGCGGCGAGAACGTGGGTGACCTCTGCGGTCCTACAGACATCACTAGTTCAAGCTCGGGGGGTTACTATACTAGCCTCGTTAGATAGCATCACCGCTTGAGAGTGGATTGTGGGAGTAGCGAGAAGGATTATTTCTCTGTGAGAATCAAGGAATGTATTGAGAGTAGTATGATAGTAAATACTTCACATCCACATACTCCTCATCGAGGACTAAACGAGCGGGGTCCAGCCAAGCGTGAGAAGCGGCCTAAACTTCAAGAACGATGTCCTATTGGTAACTTCTAGCGTCGACGTATAGAAGATCGATACTAGCGCGTAAAACATGAGCCCAACGGCGCAAAGTGATCGGCGGGAACGGTGTGCCCTTCAGACTTCAGCACGAGGTGCCGGTGTATGGACGGTTGGTTTAGGAGTGATTGTGATGGGCCCGCTGGTGATACGGGTGCTGTCGTGATCGTCACCGAAATAGCGGGTTGACATCTGGGACCAACGAAGGTTGCCAGTCATGACGTAGCCAACTCCATCCAAATAGGCGCGTATGTCAGAAAGCTGCCCCTGTTGGCCCTGTAAGATATTGCCACGCGTAGAGATGAAGTCGAGCTCGGCTTGATGAATGTTGTCGACGACTTTGTCAATGGATTGCTGGAGATCGAGGCTTTCACGGCGCATAAGAACCAGGATAGCGTTCATCATAGCTTCCTTAGCGTCGAGCTCCTTGGGAAACGAGTAGAGATCGTTGACCAACGTTACGTGGTTGATAGCCGCGCGACGGACAGCAAGAATCTCCGGGTGGTTGGACAGTTCACCAAGGTCAATGCCCTTGGCGTACTCTACATGCGTGGTCAGCCACCAGCCGTAGACATTGGTCAGTCGCCTCTCCATGTACTGCTCATAGCTAAGTGTGATGTTGTTGTTACGCAGGACCGCCTCGTCGAGGTGGCTGGCTGCCATATCGCACCAGGCCTGTCGTACACGCCCAGCTAAGTGCTCATTCATGTGAGCCGTAGCCGTCTCAATGGCGTTGTAGACCAGAAGAAATGCCGAATTTTCGTGTGGAGGGGGGCGGTGGCCTTTGAAGACAGCACACCAATCGTCATGCAGGGCGGCGGCTGCGGTAAGATCTTCCTGAGTACCCGGCCTGCTGAATGTGTCGTCGAATATGGTGACCGGAATCATGACGTTGTTGAGAGACTGGGCGCGCTCAGAGCTGCTGTACGGGTAGCAGAGGCATGCGAAGTGACTGATGCGCTGGCGTAGGTAACGGTCAGCGCGCTCCTCGTCGCCGAAATAATCCACCAGATATTGGCGTGCAAGGGTGTCGCTCGTATGATCAAGCTGGGCACAGTCGCCATGGCATGCCTCGGGCAGTCGGGTAACGACCTCAGGAAGGTTGAAAACCGTCCCGGGTGGGACGAAGCTCTTGTTTCCAGTCATTGGAGTTTGCGTAGAGGTGCTAGGTCCCTGCGTCTCGATCAAGTTTTCCTAAGGCAGCTACGGAAAATCTTATCGCTAGTTGCTCTCTCATTCATCAACCTATACTCAAACGAACTTGAATTCGACCACTTTGTTTATTGCGGATGAATGTTGAATGATGAATGTGCAGGGGAATGGGGATGCTAGTGGTTACCTTTGTGATAGAGTGAACAAAGAGAGCCAGGTTAAAATCGTCACTAGTTATAGGACAAATCACATCACATGTTCCGTGATTTTTGATTCACCAACTAGTTCAATGAGTTGCGTTCGGTAGAGAAACATGTTTGGGTATCAATACGACGCTCCCAATCGAGGACTAGCAGCCTAGTCACCCTCTTTGACGAAGATCAAAGTCAAATCAGAAGATAGAGGCGTTGCATTCGGATAGTGTCGGACGAATGTGAGGGGTATGACATCAGTCACTGCCATTTGCCTCAATCATTAGTTCTGCGAGTCTGCACTGTTCGGTTGGTATCGGCCGAAGAGCTTGCCCCCCGATCTAATGATATCGGCACGTAGAATCTAAATGTGTAAGGAAAGGGAACTACTTGCCGGAGAGATCCTAGTTAGCGGCTAATCTGCACTAGGAAATACTAGCTGGTAACAAGGTTAGCAGTAGCTAGACTGCCCTTTAGGCTATAAGATATCATGTGTAGTAAGTCTCATGAGAGTTGCCTCCGCAAGTCATTGCTCCATCAGTACTAAGTCACACTTTCGAGGCGTTCTGCTTTACACCTCAAGGTAGCATCGTTTCCATTATTGCGAGGTATGTCGAACCCTTTCGGTCTCAACTTCCTTTTCCAGGCTAGATCTATGTATTTGCTGCTGATAGGATGTATCTAGGCGATCGGACATTGTCACGCCGTGAGTGCTGCCTTTTTTAGGATATAGAAACTCTAAACGAAAAAGTTCCTCTTGGCTTGCCTGGCCTGGGTGATATGTGCCCCATACCGTGTCTTTATGCAAGACACGTCAGGCATAACAAGCTGGTATTACGCCAGTAACGAGTGAGAGATCAAGGGGGTGGCGGCTTAGTATACTTAGCCCCGTTCGCTTCTTAGGCCTTTCTTATGTTATTGTGGGGGCATCTGTCGGTGTGCCCGCGCACGTCATGGCGGCTGCATGATATCAAGGCTGTCGCGTCGGGAATGGTGACTTAGAAGTCCGACGCACTGATTTGTATGTATCGAGATATGCTCGGGTACGATATCCTTCAGGGGTGCGCTGAGAAGTTCGTCTCCACC